>JAVJIF010025419.1:0-48241 GCA_038442645.1 Agave tequilana | reverse complement strand
AATTGGTATCATTTATGCATGTTTATTTTTGTAATTGGAATCAGAACATATAGTTATGTTGAGCATTTATTGCATATCTTTATGTTTATTGCTATGCATGAGTTAAAGGGGAGCTTCTATGAAGCTTAACTTTAATCTATGATTATATAACTCCATGAGTTTTATCATCATCAAAAAGTGAGAGATTGTTGGCCAAAGGCCTTCACTCTAGTTTTGATAATGATTAACTCATGTAGTTATAGTTTACTAATAATCTTGTGATATTTAGTTTCAGATATTTGATCAAATATTAGTCGGTGATTAGATTCAACAAAGGTATTTTGGAGCTTTCACATGTAGATTCAAGAACTTGAGCGTCAAGATCGCATCTAGTACTCGGTTGGAGTCAAGCTCGGTGGATCGCGTTTGGATCGAGTCGACTTGGAGATAAGAAGACTTCGGTTTGTGTTTAATTTAGTTGTTTAGATCATTGTAAAAATTAGATAGTGTTGATATGCTCAAGTTCACATACACACACAAGTTTTAAGCTTATGTTTTGATTTTTTCGGTTTAACCGATTTTGGATTTCATGTCAAAAACATAGATATAAAATATTTTATGTATATTGGATTCTATTCATATACAATATGCTTCAAAGTTGTTTCAATATCATGTTTTTATATTTACATGAGTTTTGGAGAAAACGGTTTTCCATTTCAAAGTTTGGTTTTGGAAAGTACGATTTTCATTTAATGCCAAATTTCAATATCACAAAAATGGTTCAAATTGTTTGTAATATGTGTTGAATAGTCACACATATTTGTATTTCAAAGATCTTATAAGAACTTATTTTTGTGGAATTTATGTGTATTTTATGGGATTTTTATAAGGCAAAAAGACAAGTTTTTAATCCCTTAATATTTGGACCTGGCCTTCTGCCGGTCGACCGACGTGCACAAACGTGCACAAGCCAGTGGGCTGGAGGACCGATCCACCGTGTCAGTCGACCGCCAGATAGCTCTGCTCTCTGGAAATGGCCCCGGTCGACCGGGCGGTCGACCGGCAGAGAGCTGCTGCTCTCTGTATCCAGTCCCAGTCAACCGGGCAGTCGACCGGTGGCTGAACGGTCATAAAAAATGACCGTTCGCCGGTCAACTAGGCGGTCGATCGGAAGGTCATTTTTGACTTTTCCTGACTGCCAACGGGCAGATTTTTGAAAGGGTATAAATACCCATCTCTTAAGCTGGTTTCTTCATGTTTTTTTTAAAGCAAAAATTTCTTATCTTTCTAAGTGTTTAACAGCGAGTTTTTAAAAGAGTTTGGGCTTAAAGATTTTATCTTTATTTGTTTTAAAGGGTTGGAAAAATCAAAGAAAAATAAGGTCTTTGGGAATTGTTTTTTATCTTCATTTCTATAGCTATCTTGAAGTTTTTCCAAGAGTATTTTCTTTGTGATATGTTTTCCAAACTCTTTGTTTTCTCACACTTGAGCTATCATATCTAGCCTATCTATTAGGATCTTGTTTTGTGAGAAAAATTGGTTTGTGGTTTGGTTAGAACTCCAAGAGTTGTAAACCTTCTTGTATTTGAGTTCCCTCTTGTGTAGAGGCGATTGTAGAGATTTGTTTGTATCCCTCTAAGTGTAGAGGTGATTGTGGTTGGAGCCCATCCCTCTAAGTGTAGAGGTGATCGTTGTTGTGACTTGCCTCTTGTGAAGAGGTTGTGTTCGTTGAAGAGAGGAGTTGTGTACTCCTAAATTGTATTACCCAAATTCTCAGTGAAGGTTCCCTGTGTGGGAAGTCATATGTGGACGATATATTGAAAATCCTTCTGTTTGAAGGCGGGGACGTAGAGCAGTGGCTCGAACCTCGAAACATATTTTTGTGTTGTGATTGATCCACTATCTCTAAACTCTCTCTCTTATATTGTGTCTTGCATCATTTCATGCTGTTCATATCATATTTATATGCTTGGTATTATTTGTGTGCCTCACTTGTGTTGAACCAAGAGAGTTTTACATAGCACCTCAACTCTTATTTAGAGGAATTTAGAGGAGATAGTCCAGAGCCTCTTGATTGAGGTTTTACCTGCACACAAAATACCGAATTTCAGAACTAAGAATGAAAAGTACAAGTTACTCAATTCTACCGCAATAGCAAGTGGCTATGTGGGTCGTGATCCACAAGGAGGACTAGCGATGGAAGCTTTTCTAGAATGTTCTCTTTTATGCTACCATTAATGGTTAAAGTTCTTCTTTAGTTTCTTAAAAAGAAAAGAAAAATAAATTACAATGAAGTTAGGTAGAAAGTGAGAGATTGGGAAGATGGAGAAACCAGAATTAGATATGTACAAAGAAATGGAAAAGGAGTGATAAAAGAAGCGGGTGTTGTTGTGTTGGTGATCTAAACTAAAGAAATAAAAGAAACGAAAGAAAAGATTAAAGAAATACTTACCTCCTTTGGTTGATGACTTACCTGGAACCCTTGCATGTTCTACCTTACTTCGGAGGCGTTCAATGCATAAGCCATAAGATCGAGCTCAGTCCCCCTTCGCATTACATCATCAAGACGAATAAGAATGAAATGATATGGAGTCTTGAAGATGAGAACATCATCATGAAATATCATTGGCACTCACACAAACATTGTTATACTGATGCTACTAAACTCACTTGAATGCTCATCATAACCAAAAGAGAAAAAGTAGAAAGAAGAAGAAGGAAACAAAAGTAAAGATGAACATAAAAAAAAGTTACCTTTTATTGCTTGTAGAAACGATGGAAAGAAGGAGGAGGTACATCGGTGTCACTCTCAACATAAGCCTCCCTCTCTTAGTTACATAAATCTCAATCTAACCTAAGCTTACAAAGAAATTAAAATTACATAAAAAGAAAATAAAAACCTACACTACAAAGAATAAAAAAACTGGACTAAATCCTATCTCTGCATGGCCGTCCCTGTTTAAAATGAAAACCCTGCCTTTATAGGCAATAACCCAGAGGGAGGAGGCGTGAGGAGATAGGGGGAGCAAACGCTCCCCCAACTGAAATGATAAGACCACGGAAATGCTGGTTTGGCAGCGTTTCCGCAGCCTGGCTGTGGCCAGGTGGCCACAGCCGGGGGGTGGTACCTCCTGGATCCGCTTTTTGGCTTTATCTTCAACTGGATTTCTCGTTTCAGCTTTTGGATTTGGCGAAACGATCTTTGATTGTTGGCTTTAACTACTTGATTTAGGAAGATCTATTTCAACCGATTTTCAACCTCTCTGATTTGTCAAGATCTATCCTGATTCCTAATTTTGAATTTATTCTGAATTAAATCAGAATTTTGTGGGCTTTTTGGGATCGTTTCTCTTCCCTCTTCTTTAGTACTGGGCCTGCAAATAAATTAAACAATAATTAGAAAGAGTAGAGTTTATTCTATAATAGATATGAGAATATGATAATAAATATGCAATATTAGCGACCGATCACACCCCCATACCTATCTTTTGCTTGTCCTCGAGCAAAACAACTATACTAAAGATTATTAGACCATTTTCGCAGGTCACTCAATTGCACTGAGCATGTGCAACAAGCCGTTAAACCTCTAGGTTTCCCCTAGAGGATGAGTTTTATCTCATGAGGGTTTTCAGTAGATTACACCACAAAATTCATAAAGAAAGAGAAACAAAGAGTTAGTATTTTCGAAAAGCATTTTGAAAGAGAAAAATATTTGAAATATAATTGTAAGATTTAAGTAATCTATAAGTTATAAGAAAACTAAATTTTTCATTCCTAAACTTAGCTTCTATTCAAAAATTTATTATCAATCAAAGTAAGGAGTCAAATTGTACTTCTCATCTAGTCTATTATTTTACCCTAAGTCATATACACCTTGTGACCGTAAAATTTTGACTAAGGGTTCTTTAACTCTAACTCTTATGCCTTATTTATTATTATATTTTTTTGGTGGTATTATTCCTTAGTTCTATTAGGCTTTCTAATCTGCCCATGTAACGAGCCTTTAATCGATGACTCCTAAACCAAACGGTCTTAGGGCACCGGGTGAGAAAACACCCCAAGGACTTAACGACTCGAGCAAATAAAGCCTCAAAACTAAGCATTTTATTATATGCACCGTTTTTAGGCGTGAGTACTTATGCTTTATTAGGCACAAATACCTAGCTTAATCAGAAGATTTTTATATATATATTTTTCTCAAACTTATCTAATCAACTTTCACATAAATACCAAGCTTACTTAGGCAAAGCACCTAGCTAAGCAATAATTAGATTTGTTCATCTTTCATAGATCTATTTTTTTCCTTTTTTTCTATTTTTTTATATAAGGCCTAAGTGTAGACTATATAAAAAATCACTAAAGATGAGTCATCAAAAAACAATCCAAAATTCAGATGCAGGGCTAATCTCAGCATCACTACGCCACCAAGACGCGAGGGTCAAAACCCGCGTCTTAGCATCACTGTGCCACCAAGACGCGAGGGTCAAACCCGTGTCTCTACATCACTGCAGCACCAAGACGCGAGGGTCGAAACCCGCGTCTCTGCATCACTGCAGCACCAAGAAGCGAGGTCAAAACTCGCGTCTCAGCATCACTGCGCCACCAAGATGCGAGGGTCGAAACCCGCGTCTCAGTTATAACTGCTCTCGTTATTAGGTCAATTACTGCCACATAATGAGGAAGTTAACCCCCATTATGGAGCGTTTTTAGGGGGCATGTTTACCCCTGAAACCTCTATAAATAGCCCCATTTGCTATGGAGAAGGGGTTGGTTGATCAGATAATTCTTCAAGAAGAATTTCGCCTGTGAGCTGTAGAAGCACCAAGACTTCCACCGAAAAGAAAGAGAGAGTTCAACTTTTCGAACAACTTGCTGCGTACAAGTTAATCTTTGCCTACAATCTCTTTGAGATTCCTGATCGACAGGAGCTGTGTTACTCCGTCTGCTATCCAAAGAGAGGATTCCCAAGAGGTCCTGACGTTCACCTGGTCAACGAAAATAAGATTCACTTTCTACCGTCACACCAAGACCCAGCATTAAACAAAGGGGAGATTCAATTCTGAATATCTTCCCTCTCTTGTAGTCGGAGTATTAATCCGTTGTAATCTTTTATTTGATTCAAGAAAACTTTACATGAATTTCTCCCACCAAACAATAAGAATCTTTATTTTTGAACCCTAATTTGTAAGTGTATGAAGTACGCATATTTTATTAAGGTAAAGATCAAGACTAAATTACTTTAACAAATTATCTTCCTAACCCTAAAATTAAACAAATAATCTTATTTTGACCAAGTATAAGAAATCCTGATTTTGATTTTCCTATTCCTTAAATTGACTCAATTTCTTACAAAAATATGTCAAAATATTATTTCTATTTTCAAAAAGTTTTTAAAAGTAAAGAAAATGTTAAAAAAAATTTTAATAAAAAGAAAAACCTAAGTTGTGTTAGAACCCTCCCCCACACCTATCTCATGCATTGTCCTCAATATATGAATTAATGCATAGATGCATGAAAAAGAAGACAGGGAAGGAAAATTCTACCTTAAGGTGGTGGTTCCGGTGGTGGCTTGATGGGTCCACAAAATACGGCCCAATTGACTTTTCGTGGAGTTCGGAGGAACCCGCGAACCACTAAAATGATATATACATGAATGATTTTTATTAAAATTTAACCCCATCTACTTTTCAAATTTCATAATTAATTTCAGAGTCAATTTTGTCAACCGCCTTGTCCCAAAATAAAGTGTGAAAAGATGGAATAATTGACTTGGACTTAAGAAGTACGGGAACTAGTACCGACTCAGAAAAGTGACTTAAGTCAAGTAAAGGTTCAAGAGTTGAGATTGGTTCAGGAAGTGGGTCCAAATCAAGAAGTTGAAACTCAAGTCCACATTCATTTTCCCATAATGGAATGTGACTTAATATTGGTGATTCAAGTTCAAGAATGACAGGTGTAGGAATCAAAACTGACTCTAAAATATTACTCAAGTCGGGTAACAAAATAGGAGTCAATATTGATTCAGGAATTTGAACTGGATCACATGAGAATCTAGATTACATTTCTCATTGAGTTCAATTTTATAAAAATGAGAACTTGCCAATTGGTCAATGAGACTTTCAAATGTATGAAATTGGTCAAGTTCAATATGATGATCATCAAAGATAGGCGATTCAATTTCATTATGAATTGGCACAGGATCCAATGTTGACTCGGGAAAAAGATTGAAATTAGGTGAAGACATCAGAGTCATAATTGAATCATGAAGTAGAATTGAATCACTAAGTTGAGGTTCACGATCATGTTCATTCTCAAGTTCAATTTCAGAAAAGGGATAACTTATCGAACTGTCAATGTCACTTTCAAAATTTGGAGTTTGGGCAAGTTCAAATGATTGTGCTGAAATGGAACTTGTTTTTCAAAATAACATAACTCTTCGGCTCTAATAGAATGGTTAGCGACATCAGAACTGGCCAAACGGTGAGAACGTAGAGTTTGGACCATCATATCTATGTCATGATTACAAGCATTTTGAGCCTAAATCATGGCTTCAAGCATCTTTTCATAGTTGATTGGTTCATTGTTTTATTGCAATTGGTCTTGAAAGGATGAAGTATTGTTTTGGAATTGGTGGTGAAATTGTGAGTCCATCAGATTTTGTGATTTTTGTTTGGACTCAAACATACTCATTTCCAAAATTGATGGTTTTCTATTTTGAACTAGTGGAACTGAGTATGAATCTTGAAAATATTGTGGATAAGGTGGATAAGGAGGACAAGTTGGTTGAAATTGGACTCGGGGGAGGTGAATCCCCATTGACTCTGTGAAGAGTTGAAATTATTCTGGAAACTATGGTTATAAGATTGGGGGCATGGGTTATATTGATTCGGATAAGACCAATCCGGCACACTATATTGGTTAAAGTTATGATACGCCGGGTAGGTAATATCCGAAAAAGAGGTGTAATATGGATTACCATTAAAATTGAAAAAATTATTGTTATAAGCCATATCATACAATAAAACACAAACAAATAAGCAAACAAAGAGAAAAAAATTCTAAACTAAGTTAAGGTAGACCTTTGACCTAGACGACTCCTAATTGGTTAGACTATTCACGGGAGATGTAATGCAGACTTTGACCACAAGCTAATCAGCCAGGTCAGGGAAAGATTGGTGGAAGGTATCCGCACAAAAGCGACGGGCCTAATTAAGCCAAACCACCAACCTTCGGGGTTTCGCCCCTCAATTCCTTCCTTAAACACTGATTTGGCAGAAGTCAAATTCTAACACATTCTCCCTTAGGATAATCTTCTAATTGAGTCCGAGATGTCCCTAGGGCCAACGTCTACGCATTTTTAGTTAGGCTTGGGTTAGTGAGTGAGGAGATTGTTTGTGGACTAATGGAGGGTAATGACTTCCCCACCTTATCTTGTTTATAAGACAAGCCCTTAAGATTAATTGTGCAAAGTGTACAGGATAAAGAAAAGTAACATTCAACAAGAAAATAATTACTCAAGAATGTTTCCTAAATTATATGCCATACAAACGTACCTTTTACTCCAGCACTCTTCAACAGTAATGTAAAATGTAAAAGAATTAGACACGTGCCTAAATGTAAAGTCTAAACCGTTTTTAGCATTTAACAAACATCATTTTACTGTTGAGGTTAGAAAGGAAGTACAATAAGACAAACAAGGAAATTAATAGCTACATATATTAAACTTTGAAATTCAGCTAACCTATAGAAAATACAGGTTAGTAGTTCACTCAGATTGCCACAGGAATGTAGCAAATCTGAGGGCTTTCTTGGCTCTGCTTTCTTGAGAAAAGTCTAAGGCCACTTATTTGTCCACTGCAGCAAAAATTCCTTGTTGTCAAACCTGTACACCAAGAACAAAAAGAAAGTTAACCAAAATGTAAATCTAAAAAGAGAATAACTTACCGTCCCTTCCTGGTAACTGCGCCAAAATTGATTGAGGTTTTACCTGCACACAAAATACCAAATTTCAAAACTAAGAATGAAAAGTACAAGTTACTCAATTCTACCGCAATAGCAAGTAGCTATGCGGGTCGTGATCCACAAGGAGGGACTAGTGATGGAAGCTTTTCTAGCAATTTCTGTTTTATGCTACCATTAATGGTTAAAGTTCTTCTTTAGTTTCTTAAAAAGAAAAGAAAAATAAATTACAATAAAGTTAGGCAGAAAGTGAGAGATTGGGAAGATGGAGAAAGCAGAATTAGATGTGTACAAAGAAATAAAAAATGAGTGATAAAAGAGGTGGGTGTTGTTGGTGTTGGTGATCTAAACTAAAGAAATAAAAGAAACGAAAGAAAAGATTAAAGAAATACTTACCTCTTTTGGTTGATGGCTTACCGGAACCCTTGCATGTTCTACCTTACTTCGTAGGCGTTCAACGCGTAAGCCGTAAGATCGAGCTCAGTCCCCATTCACATTACATCATCAAGACGAACAAGAATGAAATGATACGGAGTCTTGAGGAGGAGAACTTCATCCTGAAATATCGTTGGCACTCACACAAACATTGTTATACTGATGCTATTAGATTCACTTGAATGCTTATCATAATCAAAAAAGAAAAAGTAGAAAGAAGAAGAAGGAAACAAAAGTAAAGACGAACATAAAAAAAAGTTACTTTTTATTGCTTGTAGAAATGATGGAAGAAAGGAGGAGGTACATCGGTGTTACTCTCAATATAAGCCTCTCTCTCTTACTTACATGAATCTCAATCTAACCTAAGCTTACAAAGAAATTAAAATTACATAAAAAGAAAACAAAAACCTACACGACAAAGGATAAAAAACTGACTAAATCCTATCTCTGCATGATCGTTGTAGGCTGTCTAAAGATCATTAAAGACAAGTCGTCAAAAGCAGAGTCCCAAACTCCAGACGCAGGGCTAATCATAGCCATCACTGCAGCATCAAGGTCTCAGCAGCACTGCAGCACCAAGGCGCGAGGGTCGAAACCCCCGTCTCAGCAGCACCAAGGCGCGAGGATCGAACCCGCGTCACAGCAGCACTACAGCACCAAGGCGCGAGGGTCGAAACCGGCGTCTCAGCAGCACTGCAGCACCAAGGCGCGAGGGTCGAAACCCGCGTCTCAGCAGCACTGCAGCATCAAGGCGCAAGGGTCGAAACCCGCGTCTTAGTAGCACTGTAGCACCAAGGCGCATGGGTCGAAACCCGTGTCTCAGCCAGCACTGCAGCACCAAGGCGCGTGAGTCGAAACCCGCGTCTCAGCCAGCACTGTAGCACCAAGGCGCGTGGGTTGACACCCGCGTCTCAGTTGTAACTGCCCTAGTTATGGGGTCAATCACGGCCCACATAACGGGAAAAATTAACCCCCATTATGGAGTGTTTTTAGGGGGCACGTTCACCCCTGAAACCTCTATAAATAGCCCCGTTGCTAAAAAAAGAAAAGGGGAGATTGAAATCAGAGAATCCTGAGGAGAAGAAGTTGACTTGAGAGCTTCCACAGAGAAGGAAAGAGAGTCTAACTCTTTAGCTTACCTGTTGCGTACAAGTTAATCTTTACCTACAATCTCTTTGAGAATTTGGTCACAGAGCTGTGTCACTCCGTCTACCATCTGAAGAGAAATCCCCAGAAGTTCTCGACATTTACCCGGTCAATGGAAACAAGATTCACTTTCCACCGCCACTTGAAGAACCCAGCATTAAACAAAGGGAGGATTTAAGACTCAATATCCTCCCTCCCTTGTAACCGGGGTGTAAGTCCGTTGTAATTTTTCAATTGATTCAAGGAAACTTTACGCGAATTTTCCTCCCATCGAATAAGAGATGGCTACTCTACTGGGGACTACTTTCGTTACTGACGAACAAGTTGTGGCGCAAGGTGACGTCCTCTACAAGAGGAAAATGGTCGGATCGCTCGTTGTAGAATTCGAGCAGGCAAAGTATGAAGAGTTCCTCTCTTCCAGCTCCAAAAGCCCAAAGGCCTGCGCCTACCGCAGGGTCTCTACGGGGACTTGCCCCGAAATTCGCTCTGAGCCTCTCTCAGAGGCAGCTACTGTGAGGGATGTTGTGACCAATCACGCCATGCGTGACACCCGCGCCAACGTCTCCCAGGAGACCCGCTGGTCAAGTTCTCTAGTGTCTAGCCAATCCATCCTCTTCCTCAGCACCAGGTCATCGTTGGTTTCTCTCAACCCTCACGACGTAACCGGAACGCTGAACGCCGACAGAGGAGCGTGCGCGTCAGCTGCAAGTTGGAACAACTGATCGTCCAACTGAGGTAGGACGCAAGGTTCAAACCGGCATCTCTGCCGAACCACATCCAGCACGCGAAATCCGAGTGCAGCCAAACTTTACGAGGATCTCCCAGATGAAGTCGCTAAAGCTTGCCAGACTCAAACATCCTTCGAAAAGCAAGTGTGCAACTTTTCTTTGACGGTGCATCGAGAACAAGCCCAAAAGGACATATAGTAGCGCGGGTAGGAGTAGTACTCGTCTTCCCACAGAACTATGTGATTCCTCGAGCTGTCCCATTAACCGAGTTTTGTTCCAACAATGTGGCGGAGTACAATGCTCAACTCGCCGATGAAATTGGCGTTAAACATCTCGAGGCATATGGTGACTCTAAGCTCATCGTCAGCCAAGTTTGCGGGGAGTACGAAGTCAGACATGAAGTCTAGTACCCTATTACAACGCAACTGTCTACATGGCCAAGAGGTTCACTAACTTTTACATTGACCATGTACCACGCAAACAAAATGCGCATGCAGATGCACTGGCGTCTCTCGCTGCCTCTTTAGCCCTTCCAGCTGGAGCAGTGGAGAAGATATTTTTCCACAGCCACGACCTGTATTGCCCGAGAATTGCCCCGGAGGACTACCTAGAGCCAACAGGAGATTGTCAAGACAAAGAAGCTCTTGAGTCGTCAACTGGTCCAGAGCCCAGAGACTGGCGATTCCCTTACATTGATTATGTCTTGTATGGCATCCTGCCTGAGGACACCAAAGAAGCGGCTGCCATTCGAAGGAAAGCCCCCAAATTCTACTATAATGCGATTACGCGAACACTGTATCGTCGATCGCATGACGGGATCTTGCTTCGCTGCCTTTCACAAAAAAGAGGCACAGGAGGTGTTGAAAGAAGCCCATGATGGCATATATGGAGCCCATCAACCTGGCCCAAAACTTGCATACCGACTCCAAAGGTTAGGATATTATTGGCCTAAGATGATCGTTGACGCCATCACTTATGCCAAAAGATGTCACGCCTGCCAAGTACATGACGATTTCATCCATCAAGCACCAGGATACCTTCAATCAACGACCTCTACCTGGCCATTTAAGATGTGGGGGATGGATGTAGTTGGCCCTATCAGCCCACCATCATCAAAAGGACATCTGTTTATCTTAGCCATAACCGATTACTTCTCCAAATGGGCTGAAGCCGTCCCTTTGAAGGAGGTGAAGTCATCTGATGTGATCAAATTCGTTAAACATCACGTCATTTACCGTTTTGGAGTACCTCGGCGAATCGTCCATGACAATGAACCCCAGTTCATCAGCCAGGCTTTCCAGAGATTCTGCGCTAAATTCAGAATCCAAAGTGTATCCTCAACGGCATACTATCCCGCCGCTAATGCTCTCGTAGAAGCTTTTAACAAAACCATCGGCAGACTTCTCAAGAAATTCGTCTCGAAAAGTCAACGTGATTGGGACGACAAGCTGGGTGAATGCTTATAGGCCTATCGCACAACTGTTCGAACCCCGACTAAAACTACGCCATTTTCTTTGGTATACGGGTATAAAGCCGTGCTTCCACTGGAAATCCAAATTTCGTCACTACGCGTCGCCTTAACAGCGGAGATGACAAATGAGGAGAAGCATCGACAGCGACTCCAAAAATTAGAGGCCTTAGATAATAAACGTCTGTAGGCCCAACAACAAATCGAGTTCTACCAAGCTCGGATTACCAGAGCCTTCAATAAGAAAGTTAAGTGTGAACTTTCAAGAAAGGCGATCTTGTCTTAGCCATCAGAAGACCTATGGTGATGACACATAAGACAAAAGGAAAATTTCAGCCCAAATGGGAAGGACCATTTGTAATAGAGTCAGTCTACTCAAATGGATCATATCGCCTCATAACCTCAAATGGCGATACACTCATGATGCCGATCAATGGTAGATTCCTAAAGAAGTACTATCCTTAATGGTACTCATCCGTCAATCAGGTTAAAAGTATACCTCTGATCAAAATAAGAAAAGTTTCTTCATCACGATAGATCAGTGGCAAGCTAATTGCGCATTGATAACACCATGATGCATGATGCAAATATTGATAAAGAGACAAAAGATGAGACTTAGGTTCTAATGTTCCCATCTTCATTAACATCCGACGCCTCCAACGGCTAAGGACAGAGGAAAATGTTGGCTTCTAAGCCCAACATAAGTCTTCGATAACTCATCATGCGGAGGGGAATAGCATGGCTAGCCCAACTCAAACGGTAGTTAGTAAAGGCACCTCAAATCCGTTGATAGCTGAGGGTTTGCTAAAAATCCTAAGTGGATGTAGTTCCACCCTCTTCTCCAAAATCCCTTACCAATTCTCATACACAGAATGGTAGGTCTACAAAATATAATCATTGCTAGGTTAACACTATACCTCTGGTAATGAAAATTTCAATACTCCTTATTGAGTACAAACCTTATTTGTCAACTCTATATGGAGTAGTAAGCCTTCAAATTTGTCAAGTTAACACTATACCTCTGGCACTTCAAGCTTCACTTGTCAATTCTCATCAATAGAATGACAAGTCTTCAAAATTGCTCATATCGCAAGTCCATTACTGTCAAGTTAAAACTACACCTCTGACATTTTCAAATTTTACTTGTCAATTCTCAACAATAGAATGGCAGGCCCTTAAATTGCTCGTATCGCAAATCAATTTTTATCAAGTTCAATACCACATCTCTGACAAATTACTGTTAAGTTAACATTACACTTCTAACAGTAATCAAGTTGCTGTCAAGTTCAATGTTAAACCTCTGACAGCCATTTTTCCTTCAGACTTACATATCGAAGCTGAAATGAACGATGCTAAGTTTAATAATACACCTCTAGCGTCCAGGTCATTGCCCAGTTTAACAATACACTTAAGGCCATGACTTTCCCTCGTACTTCCTTGTCAAAGTCGAGATGACCAATGCCAAGTTCAAAATTACACCTCTAGCATTACCCTCACTGCCAAGTTAAACATCACACCTGTGACAGTGACACTTTCAGTTTTCCCAAATAAAGCTGAAATGCCTTTGAGTCAAGTTAATATCACACCTCTGACTCACATTCTTGTCAAGTTAACATCACACCTCTGACTCACATTCTTGTCAAGTTAACATCATACTTCTGACAAGACTACATTCAACCCGTTAAGTTAATATCACACCTCTAATGGTAGAAACTTTCCTAGATCCCCCGCGAATCTAGTCTCACTTGTTATTCTCATAAACAGAACAACAAGTCTACCTAAAAATATTGTTAGGTTAACATTACACCGTTAACAGTGTTTTCATTAAATCCCCAGCTGATCTTAATCAAGTTAATCCCTAACCTCTGATAAAAGCTCATCTTCCCTTGGGGTACAGGTTCCACCTGTCACTTTCCTTTATAGAGTGGCAGGTCCACAAAAATTATCTTATCCCCTATCAAGTTAATATCACACCTCAGATAGCATTGTTGAGTTCCTGAAACAGGATCTCTCTCTACAAATTTGATTCATTAAGATTATCATCATAGTTTTGACAAGTCAAAGATTTTTTGCCTCTATTCGTCTGACTAAAAAAAAGTTCAAGATAATAGAAAGAAAAAAAAGTATCACTTTTATTTATATCCAGGCATATGAATGTGATACAAAACGCTCTCTTATAAAATAAGAATGAGTGTTACAATAAAGGAGTACAAAGAAGTCTCTCTCTCTCTCTCAAAGGTTGCACTCACTCCTTGAAGCTTCTCACCATTCCAAGTACAAGATGTTCGGGAGGGCGCCAAAGATGGGCTGAGCACTGTGATGACGGTTGGAGGCTGATTATGTCACCATGCATGACGTAAACATCAAAGAAGCATCTTGTTGACCAAGAGCAATGGTGTTTCTTGAGGTCGAAAGTCAGCAGAATCTTCTGATTCCACCTGACCATCCCAAGTGTGGGCTATGATCCTTCGTTGATGAACATCTCCACAACCAGAAAGTCATCCAATGAGCATGGAGCTTTCATCGATGCCACTTCTGGGATAAGTGAAGGGAGAATCCAAGACCATACCCACCACTATATCCATCGCCATCTCACTCTGACCATGCCATGCCAAAAAGCATGACCGGTGCATTGAATCCAAAGAGATCTTGGCGGGAGTTAGATCCTCGTCTCCCGAGAACAGGAGCCATGACTTCTTCTCCAGTGGTCGACCATCGAACAAGTTCGCTGGCCGATATATTCTCCCAAGGGCCCAGCGAATATGAAAAAGGATGATTAAGCCTACCTGCAAGAAGCAAACAAAAATTAGAAGATCTGAAGCTTAGGATACTTTAACAGAGAAGTTAAGTGACAGACGCAGCTATTGCTGAAAACTTCAGACGCAGGAATGACCTGCGCAGTGAATCAAACTTCTGCCGTGGCAGAAACAGACGCGATCAAAGCTATGATACACACAGATTCGAACGCGGTCCAGTTTTGCACCCGCGTCTAAAATATGAGACGTGAGGGGAATCAGTCGCGAGAATTGCCATCTCCCTGTTGATAAACAGGGGTTGCTAAATTCAGGCCTGAAACCTTCGATCTAAGTTGAAATCCTTCTAAGTTAACAACCTCAGACGCGAACTTTGTATGTAAAGCTCGCAGTCTAGGTGCAAAAGCCCATTATACTCGCGTCTAGAGAATTTTGAGTCAGAATTTTCTAAATGGAGTAACTTCCAAAAGATGTGCGCACCAGTTAGACTTCAGGAGAAGGTCAAGAAAATGAATCTCTTTAAGAGATAGCAAAACTGAAACCTAGTGGGCTGAAAATTTCATGGCAAACTAGGAAGTCATACCCACAGAACAACCTGTTGGGAGTTGAACTTTCTGCATCAAGGCGCGGACGTAAAAGGTGCTCAAGGAGACACTTTTTGATTTTGAAATCACTTGACAGTGATAATCTTCTGGAGAGATTAAACAGAAGCATGAAAGCTCTGGGTCATCATCGTCCATGGGGGCAAACCCCAGATAAAGTCCTTGAAGGAAGAAGGTGGAATCTCCCAGAGCACTCGCTCTCAAGAGAAAACAGTCTAAGCAATGGACTATTAAAAAAAAGGGGTGAAGCCTATTTATAGGCAACCCATAATGCCTATAATTAATGGCTCACTAATCAGAACCGTGGCTTTAATTCCCACACAAATGTCAAAGCCCAATGAAGGGCTGACGCGTGGACTGTCGCCTCGGGAAGCATCGAAGACGCAAGTCTGCAACCGCCAGCGCCGATTTGGCATTTAAAGGCATTAATGCCTAAACCCAATGAAGGGCTGACGCGTGGACTGCCGCTTCGGGAAACATCGGATGATGCGAGTCCCCAATCGTCAACCTCGACTTGACATTTAAAGATCCAACGAAATCTTTATGACAAGCTGCGTGTAACGCCTGGGAAGTTGCACCGAACGCAGACCCGAGAGCCGCGTCCAGGAACTTGCGTCCCTTTCAGCGTCCTCTTTCATTCCAGTTAAGAGAACTGTGACCGCGTCTTTCAAAGCGATTCAAAGCCGCATCCCCTCAGCAAAAGGGACCCATTCTGGGATCGCGCTTTGAAGGAACAAAAGCCGCGTCCTAAGACTTACTTCTATAACAGAGAAGGCCTACATCATTCACAGGTGTCACAGGCATCCTGAAGTTGCGTTTATATTGTAAGATGACAATGGTATTCCTCTCATAAACTCAATATAATTTGAGTTTGCACTGAGTTGAGGACCTAGAGACATGCCTCTACTAAGACAGTGTTGCGTCCTCATATCTATGCATCAGCCTCGGAGGAGCATAAAACTGCGCCCTCACTGCATCCTGAATTCTTCATTTGGGTAGAGTTAAGGGTTGTGGCCAAGGAGCCGTGTCCTTCCATAACAAAAGCCGCGTCCTTCGCGCAAGCTTGAACCGCGTCTCAATTCGCAGGTGAGAGTCGCGTTTCTCAGAACTGCGTCTCCACTACAAATCAGAGCCACGTTTTGTAACAAAAAAAAGAAGGGAACTCAGTTCAGCTTGAGTTTATTATCTATAGTCAGTCAAGGAGCACAACCAGACACTGCAACTAAGAAATTGGATTCATCTACAGTGAAACAACGAAGATAGAGCAAAATTTTGAAGACTCTTATTATTTGGGCCAAAAATGATAAAAGTAATACAAACACTATTGATGAATAGAGTGTTCTCTTCTTTACAAAAAAAAGAGGCTAATAATCTCGGTTCGCCAAAGAACAGATTTGTTCTCTGAGGTGATGCATCTCATGTTGACGCGCTTTCTCAGCCTCCATGAGATCTTGGACCCGTAACTCCTCCTCAGATAAGAACTCCTTTGTAGCCAGCTACGCTCGTAGAGACTCCAATCTGGAGGAGTGAGTGGAGAGGCTTTCTTCAACCTGCGTCTTGGCAGCTTCCAGCTCTTCCAGCTTCTTCCTAGCAGTGGCAAGCTTCTGCTCGTTGATTGTAATCAAGGCCTCTGCCTTGGCTATGGTGGCCCGAGCAATGATAATAACCTGCTCTGCGCTCTGCATGGCGAGTTCAGATTCCCTTGAATCGTCAATCAGCCTTTGATGGTCTCCCTTGAAATGTTGGAGATGGCGGGTCTCTTCAGCTATTTGTTCCTCCATCTCCTTCCGCTCTTGTTCTTGAGCATCCAGAAGCCTGTTCAGGGTTGCCCGGGCCTCGTGTACTGAACCAGCGTCTTCCAGAGACTTAAGTTCTTTCAAGTCACTTCCCAACTGCTCCACCAGCATCAGGCATGCCCTAGCCTGTGAAGGACCTCCAGTATGACCAATGTTCTCGATCAGATTTTCGAGAAGCACTCGGGAAAATTCGAAAGAACTGCCCCCAGAGAGGATGAGTTCAATACATGATCGCATGGAAGCAAAGAACTACTGCACCATTTGACGTGTCAGTTCTTCCATGATATTATTGGTTGGAGAGAACTCTAATGAGGTCCTCCCAGATCCCCTTTCCATTACAAGGTGGGAGATGGAAATCAATTCATCTCGCGCAGGAATAAGGCCAACGACAGGTGCGGCAGAAGCTGAAATGGTCGCCGACACTTCCGGGGTAGTTGTTGTCGTAGCAGCCTCCATGGCGACTGAAGTAGCAGTAAGCCTGATCTCTTCAGAGCCCTCGGCCGAGGCTTGAATTGTACTGCCTTCTGGGTTGACGCTGGCCGCAATGTCCTCTGCCTGAGCTCCCTCAGCGCTCTCTGCAAATCCTCAAAATGTTAACCATGACAGTAAAAGGAAGATATTCAAAGCCTCAATATTTTCTTATCAAGCTGAGGATTCAAAGATGGCAAATTCCTGGGCGAATCTTGTAGGGTTGAGGTCTCCCCGACTTCAATAATTGCCCTCTCCTGAGGCATTTCAGTAGCAGGAGCCTTAACGTCCTCCTGCTGGGCCAGCTCCTATATCATTTCCTCGATATGGGAGGAAGTCGCAACTTCGCTGTCCACGGCCAGCTCTGCAGCATAAAGTTAAAGGAAAAAACGTCAGAACCTTTTCCTAGTTAAAAGGGAAACCGGGTCAAAAGGGCAAAGAGAGTACCTTCAGCAGGAGTAATTGCCGCTAGTGGCGACGCCATCACCGGATCACACCCATGTATTTCTTCCTCCGAAATATGTGAGAATTTACTCGGATCTAGAAGAGCGGGTTCATCGCCAAAATCGACGCCTGAATAATATTCATCCTCCTCGGACGATGAAGACGATAATGTAACATAAGAGGCCTTGGCAGTCGAGACCTTACCACCAAGTACCCCGGTAGTAGGGCTGGGGTCAACTACCCGCGAGCTGGGCATCAATACAGCAGGAGACTCAGGCTGTGGTGCCTCATCGCTCCTCTCTTGGGCTGGAGAAGGCCCTAGTTGAGTTGAGACCCCTGGAATCTCAACATCATCCCTTCCCACCAGGTCAGCCTCAAGTTGCCTAGCCTCATCAGTTGCAGTGGGATCATCAGCAAGCTCCCCTTCTTCTAAAAATGCGGGACCCCTGATGCGCAATCCACGAGGGCGAACAAGGGGGTTTCGTCTTTCTCCTCCTCTTCCTCCCTCTTCCCCTCAACACTGGAAGGGACGGCCTCAGGCATTGAAGTTTCAGCCCCTGAGCCTTTCTTGGCCTTCTTCGGGGCAGGCTCGGCCTGGAGAGTAGCGCCATGAGGACGTTTAGGCACCGCCCGTCGATGCCTTCTAGCAGACTGCTCCCTAGGTGCTGCTGCCCGCGGCTCTATCCCTATCTTCCCTCTGGCTTCTTTCTTAGTTGCCTGGTATTCATCGATACATCGCATGCGCTTGTTGGACGCCAATTTCTCCTCATAGGACGCATTAATGCTCTTAATGCATGAGCACTCCATTGAGTAGCCAGGCATCTTGCTAGCCTGGGAGTACCAGGTGCAGAAACCAAGGCTTGCATAGCAGTTTGGTGTCTTGTGAGGCAAGCTGAAAAGAGTCTTTGTCCCCCCAGCCACGCTGTAATACCAGACCCGAGCACCTTCAAATAAATTCCCACTGAAGGCGAGTTGGGCGTTAGGGTTACCGATGTACAGTTGATCGTAACCGAACTTTCGGGAAAAATGATTCGGCATATAAGGCTCAATGGTGCATGAGTTCCCTTGCCGGAAGATCAGATATCCGGACCGAATATTGATCAACCACTAGAAGACTCCCGACGGTAACATCATGAAGTCGTCCGGCCCTGCGAGGTCAGCAAATTTATCCCCATAAGATGCACCGGTAATATCAGAGAAACAGCGGTTGAGATGGTAATTCGAAACGTTCAGAATATATTTCCGAACGTAGAACATATAGCTGTTGGACCAGCTCGAGCTCTCCGGCCGCTGCACAAAAGGGACAAACCCCTCGGATCGAGACACTGGCAGCATCAGTGAGGGGCAGTGCATAATGTACCAAGCTATTAGGTACGTGTAGGGAAGCTCGATCCGAGGGTTGGGAGTCTTTACTCTCGGCCTCCCCTCCGAGTCAACCTCTGGTCTTCCTTCTGAGTCGACGATGGCCTCCACTTTACACAGGCTCTGAGTCAGGGCCCGCAGTCCACTTTGGATTCCGGCCACCATTGCCGGAAGGAGAGCGATGGACCTGCCATAGGCCAACAGGACCGCCGGATACACCACGTCGGCAACAATTACTTCATGCGGCAGTGTCGGCACTACACAGTGCTTCAACCACAGCATGAGAAAGCTCGCCAGTAATGCCCGGTCAGAAATGGGGACCCGGGCTTGATGATGGAAACTTTCAAAAATCGTATCAGGTTTAAAAGTGTCTTCATTCGACTCTGTGGTATAAGAACTCACGGAGGCATCAATCCTCTGGGCGATTTCTTCGTCGGAGCTGGGAGCTAGAATGGTCACTGAGTGATCTTTCTCAGTTATACCACTAAACAGGTAGCTCGCCCAAGACATCTGCTTAACTCCCCTAATCCTCCAGGAGGTTATTTGACCGCAGATATGGAAGTGGCACAACACTTCCCAGTAGGTCTCATATATCTGAGGGCACTCTTTCCTCAAGAGATGAAGCTCCTCAGAAGTGGGAACATATTCTTCATAGGGGCGTCTCCCATGACCAGCCCCGAAACTTCATATAGTTCATGCAAAGCGAGCCCCATCTCTCCGACGGGGTGAAGAATGTCCCCGTCAAAGAATTGTAGTGCTCCAGGATCCCATAAAAATTGTGGGAACTTTGCGGGATACCATACTGCACAGCCCTGACCGCATGACGCAATCCCACTTGTTCCAACAGACCTCCGAGTTCAGGGAGGACAAAGCCCACCATCTTACCCCACCAGACTTTGTCGGAGGAATGGACCCACCCGAGTGGGCGGAAGTCAACGGGAAAGTCACCCCTTACCTCCATGAATTGATTAATGAAGGTAGTGCCGAGCTGAGGGGTTTCCCCAACTGGGTACTCAGACCTGAGTAATCCAGGAAACAAGCCAAAAACTTTCCTCCCGTATCCGGCAGGGTGTACCTTCCGGGCACCCAGTATGCTGAGAGAGACATTGGGGACAAGTCGGGCGAGCTCCCATTCCATTGCCCGGGGGACAAACATGTACTGGAGATAGGATAAAGGATACATTCTCTCCATATTTGGAAGAAAGAATTTCCTACCCCCTATTTGGCGAAGCCACTTATAATCGCCGTCATGCAAGATGTGATCGTCCTCGCCGATGTTGTCCCCAAAGAAGAAGACGGGTTTCTTCAACGGAATACGTGAATCCGTCTCAAAATCTGCGTCGGTCATGATTTCCCGGAAGGTCCTCATGTCGACCTTGGAGATCCTCTCCCTCCGCTCCTTCGACTTGTTAGTATTCACAGTAGCAATCTTCTGCAACACGAAGGTTAGATTGCGACCAGCACCGCCTACGTGCCCGAAGTGGCACTTTTTGGAGAGAGGATTTGAGGAATATCTCACTGCAAAAGAAAATAATACTTGATCAGCAATCTGAAAGAAAATAATCAAGTATTTATAACTCAAATGCAGGAATGGATCCAGACGTGGAAATCATCAAAATCTGCGTCCAGATCTAAAGATCACGAGGCTAGCATGGAGCCCGCGTTTTAAAAATCCAAGACTTATGAAAAATCTCTAAGTATTTGGACTCAGAAACAAGATTCATGAGGACCATCGTCTGATTTCAAAAGACGCAAGAGTCATAAGAAATCTGCGTCTGAATCTTTCACACTTAGAAATATTCTAAGTGTTGAATCTAAAATGCAAGGCTCATTGGGGCCCTGTGTTCAACAAGCAGACGCAGATTTGAGCAGATAAAAGAAGCTGAGGTCATCAAACCTGCGCCCTGTTGATCGACTCAAAAATTGCGCCTGACGATTAAACATGGGCTTGAGCCCGCGTTGGCGGTTCATATTCAAAAGGATTTTAAGAGTTCAAAGAACTCTATAAACTCTTTTAATGGTGGAAATCAAGTCCGATGGTTTTCTTTACCTGAAATAGGGGTTTCCTGCATGGAGGAACCGCCCCTCTGAGTCTCAGAGACGACCGCCTTTGAAGACAAAGCAGTATGCTTGGCCTTTGGTGCCATTGCGATCAAGGATCCGATGTTATATGAAGGAAATGAGAACAAAGGAAGATCCTTTCTCAAAACCCTAACAGATGCACACGAAGACGAAGGAGAGTCTAATGATGACTTTTGAAGGACTGTTGCCTTTTATAGGCACGGTGATTCGCAAAGATACACAGCGCTTGGCTCGACGCCTAATCATCGCCTGACGCGTGGACAGCGCATTAAATGTAGCGTGAAGTTCATACGCCAAAAAGAAGATGTCCCCTCAATTCTGCAGGACACGTGGCAACATACTCATGGCACAGATTCGCATTCAACAGCCGCGTCTTCGTCCCAAGAGACGCGTCCCTCCGACGGACGCACCTTCTCAACTAGGCCAAAGTTGCGTCTGCTTCATAGAGCAAAAGCCGCGTCTTAATCCCAAAAGACGCGTCCTTCTGAAGATTGCATCCTTTCAACTAGGCTAAAGTCGCGTCTACCTCATGGAGTAACGATCGTGTTGTCATCCCAAAGGAGGTACCCCTATAGAAGGCGCGTCTTTAAAGCAGTATCACCCCTGCGTCCACAGAACTGGCGTGTAGTCCTTGCTTCTTCAATTCAGTTCAAAAGTACACTGGCACCAGCAGACGACTGCCCACACCTGGTTTAAAGTGCACCAATGACAAACTCAAAGCATCGGGGAGGTTTAGACTGTGTATCTAGACACTCAACACGATCAGTTTTTGGTGGCTTCAAAGAGTTCCACAGTACACTCACGAAGGCCATACTCCAAACAAGATCAAGCCTGGAGCTTTGTCAGTCCAATCATAAAAGTGGATTCAGCTAGAGTCCAAAGTATTTCGAAATCTGTCCCAGCTAACTGCGGAATATCGAAAACTTTGGAGGGGGTTATGTAGGCTGTCTAAAGATCATTAAAGACAAGTCGTCAAAAGCAGAGTCCCAAACTCCAGACGCAGGGCTAATCATAGCCATCACTGCAGCATCAAGGCGCGAGGGTCAAAACCCGCGTCTCAGCAGTACTGCAGCACCAAGGCACGAGGGTCGAAACTCGCGTCTCAGCAGAACTGCAGCACCAAGGCTCGAGGGTCGAAACCCGTGTCTCAGCAGCACTGCAGCATCAAGGCGCGAGGGTCGAAACTCGCGTCTCAGCAGCACTGCAGTACCAAGGCGCGTTGGTCGAAACCCGCGTCTCAGCCAGCACTGCAGCACCAAGGTGCGTGGGTCGAAACCCGCGTCTCAACCAGCACTGCAGCACCAAGGCGCGTGGGTCGACACCCGCGTCTCAGTTGTAACTGCCCTGGTTATGGGGTCAATCACGGCCCATATAACAGGGAAAGTTAACCCCCATTATGGAGTGTTTTTAGGGGGCACGTTCACCCTTGAAACCTCTATAAATAGCCCCGTTGCTAAAAAAAGAAAAGGGGAGATTGAGATCAGAGAATCCTGAGGAGAAGAACTTGACTTGAGAGCTTCCACAGAGAAGGAAAGAGAGTCTAACTCTTCAGCTAACTTACTGCGTACAAGTTAATCTTTACCTACAATCTCTTTGAGATTTTGGTCGACAGAGCTGTGTCACTCCGTCTACCATCCGAAGAGAAGATCCCGAAAAGTTCTCGACGTTCACCGGTCAATAGAAAATAAGATTCACTTTTTACCGCCACTTGAAGAACCCAGCATTAAACAAAGGGAGGATTCAAGACTCAATATCCTCCCTCCCTTGTAACCGGGGTGTAAGTCCGTTGTAATTTTTCAATTGATTTAAGGAAACTTTACGCAAATTTTCCTCCCGTCGAACAATCGTCCCTATTTACAGTGAAAACCCTGCCTTTTATAGGCAAAAACCCAGAGGGGGGAGGTGTGAGGAGATAGGGGGAGCAAACGCTCCCCAACAGAAATGATAAGACCGCAAAAATGTGGGTTTGCCGCGTTTTTCCCCGCCTGGCTATGGCCAGGTGGCCACAGCCGGGGGTGGTACCTCCTGGATTCGCCTTTTGACTTTATCTTCAACTGGATTTCTTGTTTCAGCTCTTGAATTTGACGAAATGATCTTTGATTGTTGGTTTTAACCACTTGATTTGGGAAGATCCATTTTAACCAGTTTTCAACCCTCTGATTTGCCAAGATCTGCCTTGATTCCCTAATTTTGAATTTATTCTGAATTAAATCAGAATTTGGTGGGCTTTTTGGGCTCGTTTCTCTTCCCTCTTCTTTAGTACTGGGCCTGCAAATAAATTAAACAATAATTAGAAAAAACAAAGTTTATTCTATAATAGATATGAGAATATGATAATAAATATGCAATATTAGCGACCGATCACCTTTCACCGGGAATTCGGCTACACTCTTTGGTTACACTAAGTGTGTTGCAATTTGTTTTTAATTCCGCATCATTTATCATTAGATTAGCCTTACACCTATTCACCCCCCTAGGTGTACTTTCAGGTGGGTACTAAGCCAAAGCAAAAAAATGTTTACAACTTGGTGATCTAATGATCATATACTATCTCTTGGTGTTCTAAAAGGATCACAAATAATTTTTTTTACAAACAAAGATCCTAAGCATAGATTTTGAATTGATTGCTCGAGTGTGAGAAAACAAAGTGTTTTGAAAAAGAAAACACAAAGAAAACACTTGGGAAACTCTAGATAAGATATAGAAATTTTGGACAAGAACTAGAATCCTTAAACTTATTTTCTTTTGATTTTTCAAAAACTTTGAAACAAATAAAGATAGAGAGATTAAAGCTCTTAAAACTTGTTTTGAAAACTTGTTAAAAACTCTATAAAAGATGAAAAATTTGGCTCTCAAAAATCTTGGTTAAAACTGGTCCATATTTATAGGGGATCCAAAATATAGCCGTTGGAGGGCAGATCAGGTCCAGAATGACCTGTCAAACAACCGCCCGGTCGACCGGCCAATGGTCACATTTCTGACCGTTGGGGCTGTCGGTCAACCGTCCCAAGGCAATATACCTGTCGGTCGACCGCCCGGTCGACCGAGGCCAGAACCAAAGAGCTGGCCTCTCTGGTCGGTCGACCGCACATTCGACCGGGGCCATTTGCAAAGCAGACTCTCTGAAACGGTCGACTTCCTGGTCGAGCGCTAAAGCCTGTGCACATCAGTCGACCGGTTGGTCAACCGATCCAGGCTTTGGTCGACCGATCGGTCGACCGTTTATAGGGTTTGAAAACTTGGTCTTTTAATACCTATAAAATCCCATAAAATCACATAAAATCCACAAAAATAAGTTCTTATAAATATTTGAAGAACAAATATGTGTGACTAAAATTTAACACATATTTCAAACAATTTGTGATATGAAAATTTAATTTTAAACTAAAAAATGTATTTTCCAAAACTTGAATTTTGAAATGAAAATCTGTTTTCTCTAAAACTTGTTTGAATACAAAAACATGATATAGAAACACTTTTGAAGCATATTTTGTTTGGATAAAATCCAATACACATATAAAGATATATCTATGTTTTTGACATAAATCTCAAAACTAAGTTTTGTTAAAAACAAAACTTGAAATCATGAACTAGATATACATCAAAGTAAGTTTCTAAATATTATGAACCAAACAATGCATATGGATGAATCTACTATACATATAAACCATGTAAACTTGTTTTGATTCTATCTATTCATGAAAACTAAAGATATGTTCTTGAAAGTTCAAAACCAGTTAAATCGAAACCAAAAGCTATTGAGCTTATGTGTGTGTGAACTCAAGCATATCAAGACTAAGTTATCCTTACATAAGATTTAAAAATAAAACTTAACTAAACAAACTAAAGTTTTCTTGTAGAACTCCTTCTCCAAGCCGACTCGATTCAAACATGATCCAAATGAGCTTGACTCCAATTGAGTGCTAGATGCTATCTTAACGCGCGAGCACTTGAATCAATATGTGTTAGCTCCAAAACTTGACTTTGAATTCTTTGTTGAAGCTAATTACTTACTAAGATCTTGAACAATATTTGAAACTTATTAAACACAAGATTATTAGTAAACTAACCTACATAAGCTAGTCATCATCAAAACTAAGGTGAAAGGCTTCCGGACCAACAATCCCCCCTTTTTGATGATGACAAAACTTATAAGATTATATATGCATAGATTAAGAATAAACTTTATAGAAGCTCCCTCTTAACTCATGCATAATCAATAAACATATAAAGATATGCAATGCAGCTCAACATACCAAATAAAAAACATGCATAAACATAAAACTTGCATATGTAATCACCTAAAGGGGGGTGAATAGGTGACTAGCTAATCTAATAATGAATTAATGCGGAATTAAAACTATTTATGCAAACTAAAAATTCTTAAGCTAAACACACAAGGTATAATATAAGAGTGTAGCCAGATTCTCCGTGAAGGGCTCTAGACTATCTCCTCAAGATTCCTCTAGATAATAGTTGAGGTGCTGTTTGGCTCTCTTAGTTGAATACAAGTGTGAGCAAACAATCCCCAAGCATATAACAATTAGGCACAAGATATATCAAGCATATAAGAGATATAGGCAATAAGCATAAGCAAGATATAAAGACAAGTGAGAGATAGAGAGAGCAATCACAAACACGGGAGATTTCTTTTGAGGTTCGAGCACACTTGCTCTATGTCCCCGCCTTCAACACTATAAAGGATTTTCACTAAAAACGATCCCACCGGATCACTCGGTGCCGCAACACCTACAAGCGAGTGTTGACACTCTAAAAAAGACAAGATTCCTAACTGGCCTGAACAATGCCTAACTTGTTGATATCTACAAAAAACAAGTGACAGACAAGCTGACGACCAGTTCTTCACCCATCTCAAAAGGGACGAATTAGCAACTTGGACTCTACTGATCTGGCGAAGCAAACAATAAACCAAGAAAAGCTCATAGGGTACACTAAGTTAGTTCAACACTTAGCCCGCATGAGCCCACAAGATGAGTCTCACATGAGAACCTGAAATTGATTAGCATTGCAGGGCTCCCCTCGCGAACTTCGCTATAAGAGGTACTCAGTTAACTCCGCAGCAGCCGCGTGAAGGCTAATAGGTAGCTTCGCCACGAAAGTATCCAGCTCCACTGAAGAGCTTTCTTTTTAACTTCGCCATACGCTTCCCCCAGCTCCGCTGCGAGCTCGACGAAGTAGCCCCGCTGCGGGTCTTATATGGTCACATTTGACCAATTAAATCTCTAGATGAGATTAAATCTATTCAAGATCAAATCTAATCGAGATCAAATTTGGCTATTGTTTTAATCTCTTGACTCTCCTAAAACAAGTAAGAAGATCAGGGGAGATCTTTCAATTATTTAGAAAGAATCAAAGTGGATCAGGAGATCAACATTACCTTCTATTCCTAGCTTCGCAAAAGCTGATTCTAGCCTCGCAGCAAGGCTACTTTTCAGATTTAAACAGATTGACTCAATCTATTTTCAGACTTTCAATGGACAATTATACCCCTACTCTTCCTATAAATAGCCCACCAG
The DNA here is from genome assembly GCA_038442645.1 of Agave tequilana. NCBI lineage: Eukaryota > Viridiplantae > Streptophyta > Magnoliopsida > Asparagales > Asparagaceae > Agave > Agave tequilana. The sequence goes on along the minus strand of JAVJIF010025419.1, from coordinate 21,482 downwards.
GGGGATACGAAGACACAGACGGAGAGAGGCTGAAAAGCAGAGGAAAAAGAGGAGAGACTACTAAACAGAGACCTATTGCTTCCAAGAATTCAGAGAATTATTTCTCTAATCAGGGTATTAATACCCTAAAATCTTTCTCCCTCTTAAGGAATCTCCGGAACCAGGCGAGAAGGAATTCCCAAGTGGAGGCAGCTTGAGAAGTAACAAGAGGGTTCTACCAACCTTCTGTTCTCCGATTCCCTGAACCAGGCGAGAAGGGAATCCCATCAGACAGCAGTCCGATTGTCTGATCGATCGCATCGTCAAAGGGATAAAGTGATCGCACGCTGATCAGATTCCTACCGACACACTTTCCCAGAAACCTCAAAGGAGATCTACCTGTAATCTTTTTATTGCAAAGAATTACTTGTAATTTAGCTCCTCGACTCCTTTTTTATAAGTTTTCCCCTTTGCAAAATCAATGAAAAACAAGATGGCGACTCCGCTGAGGATTTTATTCTCCACTTCTGAGAATCAAGTGTCGCAATGCGACGAACAGACTTTCAGGTCTACTTCTGAATTCAAGGAAGCCGGTATTGTTAGAGCCCCTCTGGTTAAATTTTAAAGCAAGTCTCTGTAGAGACAGATAAGGCTCCCTGCAAGCCTACCACGGTTCTCTGGCGCAACAAGGAAGCAGGCTCGCAATGTAAGGGTTAGAATTTTGAGCCTGTTACCTTCGAAAACCTAATCGTTTATTTCGACCAAGGAAAATTCGAAGAACTCCTCTCTCGGGGTGGTCCAATGCTCCATACACGAAAGCATAAAAAGGTCTCAATGGCTAAGGTTTTGAAGCAAAAACCGGAAGCAGAATCCTTCCAACTCCTCTCAACCTCGTGTGTGGCTATCCAGATTCCCTACGAACCTAAGTCTCCTTTTCCAAAGCAGATATGGAGGCCAAAGCAAAAAGCTCTATATGAAGCTTTAGGTGTAGCTACGCCATAGAAGCACTTCTCCCGCGAAGAAAAAGGTAAGACGCCTGTCTGCTTCGTTGAGACTGTTAGCCGCGAAGTTACAACAGCGACCATACCTTCATCTAATTCTGGAGCAGTAATTCCTCGCGCCAGCCTCGTTATGAGCGAAGCTACTGATGGAGTGGCAAATACAGTACCTCAGGGTATGCATGAAATTCCCAGCCGCCAGGTTAAGACTAGAGCACCCAGTGGTGCTAACCTCCTTTGCAGCAAGGTAGCGGATAAAGCGCCACAGCATGCTACGCTCTCCAATTCCTCAAGCGCTAAGCTCGCTCTTCGCAGTGGGGCTAAGGGATCGTCCCTAAGTGTTGATAGCGGTGCTTATGCAGCTTCAGCACCCAAGGGCATTTCCAAAGTTTTTAGCCGCGAATCTAGAGCTAAAGCACTATTTAGTGCTAATCACCTCTGCGATGATAAAAAGAATAGGACATTGTCCTATCTGCAATCCAACAGAGCCTCTGCGCTAAAATGCTTAAGCCCAGCTGGGTCTGACTTGCGAGAATTCTTGAGAAGCAAACGGAAGTCAGGACCTTTTCGGACATCTCCCTCCTGTTGTCAACAAGTGGGATGTCAGTTGGTGATAGTCCACTCAGTCCATTAGCGGCTAAGACCAGTCCCCGTCACTCCTCCTGGCCGACGATCAGTTTTTGACTGACTATCGGTGCAAGTTCCGGTAAAACATCGCAAAAGGAGGGTATCGCAAGATCTGCCCTCTGCATCCGTTAACATGATCAGAAGGGGACGAGAGCAGCGTAGAGACAGACGAGCGTCTATGCTACTCCCTCTAGTTCTCCAGATCCGGATTATAGCCCGGGCCTCGGTGAAGTCTTGGTACACAAAAAAGGTGTCTTCTGAAACACCAGATCTAGGGTCGCAATACCTACAGTTATGAACAGCCATCTTCCCCAACTGCAATAGCCTCACCAGAACCAATGAAAGGATTAGTCCAATGGTCTGATGAGGAGGACGAAGACAGTGGGTATGCCTCTTCAGCAACAGTCAGCTTGGTGCGAACGGATAGAGTGTCAGTGAATATGGCTGATAACGGTAATGATGACCTTTGTTGATGGTTGGAAGCTCAGGAGCAAACTTTCAAGACCCAGCAAGAAGCTTTGGACAATATTCAACAGATGCTCGCTCAGCCCCTCAGTAACCGAAATAACAATGTACCGGGAGTAATCAAAATGAGGAAGAACATCATAGCAATGAACAACCAAAGACTGAGAAGTCAAAAGAGAGTTCCTCTTTAGATGCTGACGTTCTTAAGGGCATTCAAGCTCAGATTGCATCCCTAGCTCAAAGGGATAACTAAAAAAGTAGGGACAGTCCGCCCTTACCTGCTGGAATGGGATTCAGTACCATACTCATCAAAGTTCAAAGCACCAACGTTACATACATATGATGGTAAGAGCTCGCTAAACCAGCACATCTACTATTTTCGGTCTCAGACCGGTAATGTTATAGACAATGATGCTACCATGGCCAGACTATTCATTGGCACCTTAAAGGAGGTAGCATTCGACTGGTTCAGAAGCCTCCCTCCAGGCTCTGTTAATTCCTGGATCGACCTGGAAATCCGATTTCTTTCTCGTTTTTATGAGAACGATATTGAGGTAACCATGGATAAACTTCTCTCTACCGTACAGAAGAAGGGTGAATCTGTCTGTGACTACATTGAGCGGTTTAGAAACTTATCTCTGATGTACCCAGTAGGGATGCCATTACCCATGCTCTTACAAACGTGCAGGCATAACCTCTTAGACCAAGTAGAAATTCGCATGGGAGCTGCAAAGCCCATACCTGAAAGAACTGGTCGAGCAAGCTGAAATAGCTGAAAAGTCGGCTAAGAAGTTCGAGCCATCCACTCCTAAAGGCAAATAGGGTACGAATAATAAAGGACGCGATGACATAGCACAGTCTTCTCAAGCCAAAGGGAAAGAGACTATGTCCGTTGAATTGTCAGGGGACGTTCAGTCGAAGGCCAAGAAAAGCGGCTTCAATAATCAGGAGTCTAAATTTTCTCCAAAACAGTACTCCTTCAAAGACGAACAGGCGGTCACAATATTCCATTTACTCCACAAAGGAAATAAATTGAAGCTACCGGATGCTCGGCGTCCTAATGAAGTAGGACACAGGAACGATCCCAACTATTGTCTCTTTCATAGGATTGTTCATCATCCTACTGATAAGTGCTTTGTCCTCAAGGACAAAATTCAAGCTTTGTTAATGTCGGAGTTCTGACTCTGAAATCAAAACAAAAGAAAGTCACTGCAAATATGGTGACCCTCGAGTTCGGCAAAACCCCAAAAGTTACAGTTCCTGACGGGACCTTTCCAATCCCTACGCCACGGCTGGAAGTAAAGCTTCTTTTAGTTAAAACTCAAGAGAATAAGGGTCTTGTTCCCTTAACACTGGAGATAGAGAAAATCATGTGGATACACCCAGACCTTGTCCAAGACGAACACTGGGATTCGAAGAAATCCAAGTCTAAGGGCAAATCTTGAAATGTTATCTCCATCCTGTCGGATGATGGCAATCTCACATCAGCTTCTCTCAGCGATTCCGAAGGGGAAAAGCACGCTTGCACAACGCAGGCTGATGTACCTCACCCGACAGGTTCCCGATCTGAAAAACCATACTTAAAATAGTATAAGAAAGCTACTGACGAGACACAACAGCAGACGACATCAGTATAAATATCCATACCAGCTCCGCTGCCGACAATGGGAAAAGAGAGGCAGAAAGAAATTCGGTTCGACCATGTCCTGAAGAAGCCTTCAGGCCCAGGGCTTGACATGCCCTTTCATTCTGACATATTGGCCCAGCTCTCCAATATCCCAGCTCGTATTATCATGCACGAGCTCCTTTGTCTTTCAAAAGAGACAAGAAAAGCACTCAGAGATGCACTGGCTAATTCAGAATCATTCCTGACGTATATGCCAGAAGTCCCTAAAGATGACGCTCAGCCTACTTACTCCGAATGCCATCATGTGCAATCAAAGGTACCTGCTATTACCTTCACAGCAGAGGATATGCTTCTCAAGGATAACAAACACGATCGACCTTTGTACTACACCGGATACATTGATTCAACATGCATTGAAAGGGTACAAGTTGATCCGGGGTCTCCACTCAGCATCATCCCCAAAAGACTCCTCTACTTCCTTGGCGTACCGCTATATTGGTTGTCCGTAACCAATACAACAATATAAGATTTTAATGCAGGGAGTAGTCATCCGCTTGGAAAGATTCGACTCCGTTGCTAAATCGGGAGCCTGAAGTCAGAAGTGACGTGCTATGTCATTGACGCTGACACGTCATACAACTTGTTATTAGAATGACCGTGGATCCACACCAACTGGATTGTTCCCTCTACTCTGCATCAATGCTTCAAATATGTTGAAGGTGATACAACAGTACGAACTGTCTTCGTCAAGAAGCAACCATTCAAAGGGGTGGAGAATTACTTTATTGACGCTCTCCTGTATCAAGAGATCGGTGAAACATCGAAAGAATCACTGCTTGACAACGATGATAGTGGCAATGAGGCGGATTCAGAGTCTGAAATAGACATGCCAGTCATTCTGTTCGGTCAACCAATTATAGCATGTCTTAATAATCCCCAATGTAACACTCCTTCTGAAGATGAGGGCAAATGGGTAATTAATGATAATATTTCCTTTGATTATCCTGTGAGTGTTGGATTGTTTGAATCTGTTACTGATAGCTCTCTGCACATGCCTTTACGTAAACCAAGTGCATCCGGTACACCCGTCAAGTCTATAGAAGGGGCCATTTTAGTGATCCTTCTATCCAAAAAAGGTCAGTTACCAATAATATTTAGTAAAGCCCAACTGATAATATCTGAGCCGCGGATTCAAGTTCAAACTCAGACACCCCATAATTTTTCTATTATGCGCGACCAGCGCACCGTATGATTAGGAAAATGGGATACAATCTGAAGCATGGGAAGGGCCTGAATTTCAGAAAAGGAAGACGTGATTTTCTGCGCAACTTCGTGCCAAGAGGGAAACCTACAAATTATTATGATAACAACCGCAGGGGGTTGGGATACGTTACACCTACACTACTAGCAACGGTTTAGTCCAAGGATGACAAACCGATCCCATCACACTCTGCCTCTTCCTTCGAATGGGACTCAGATGTCAGTGTGGGAACGATGTTCGAGAATCTCACTGTTAATATGACTTCAAGCAGTCAATTGGAGCCAGTGGAAGCTACCAATCAGGAACAATTGGTTCAGCAATTGGGTCTCAAGTGGGAAAAGCGATTCGAATAGCGTGAACCACCTACTGAAGACAAGGTGATCCAGGTTAACTTGGGTAGCCAAGATTACCCTAAACCCATTTTTATAAGTGAAAGCTTATCACTTACAGAAAAACAAGAATTGATAGCACTCGTAAAGGAGTATATAGATGTCTTTGCATGGAAACTATGAAGATATGCCCGGACTTGATCTACAAGTAGCCATGCATTGTCTGAACATCAAACCTGACACCAAGCTAATCAACTAGCAGCAATGCCGGTTTCGTCCGAACATTGTGGAGGCTATTGAAGTCGAAGTTCATAAGCTCATTGCATGCGGCTTCACACGGGAGGAAGAACAGCATCTAGATTTGGTTGCTAATATCATTCCTATTCTCAAGAAGAATGGGAAGATACGGATCTGTATCAACTACCGTGATCTCAATACAGCCTGTCCTAAAGATGAATTCCCACTGCCCATCACTGATGTCATGATTGACAATACTTGTGGATTCGAAAGGATGTCTTTCATGGACAGCTTTTCAGGATACAATCAAATTAAGATGTATCCAGAGGATAAAAAGCATACTTCATTCCGACACCATTGGGGATATACTGTTATACCGTGATGCCCTTCGGGTTAAAGAATGCGGGAGCAACTTATTAGCGAGCGATGAATATAATTTTTCGCGATCATCTCCGAAAAATGGTAGAATGTTATGTCAACGATATTGCTGTCAAAAGCCGCAATAAGAGTGACCATCTTCGTGATTTGAAAATGATGTTCTACATAATGCGGGCTCATCAGCTGAAAATGAATCCGACAAAATCCTTCTTGGGGGTTTTGAGTGGTAAGTTTCTTGAATTTATTGTTACATCAAAAGAAATTCATCTTGACCCGGACAAAGTCAAAGCCATTCAGAACATGCATCCACCTAAGAATCTCAAAGAACTTAGAGGCCTGCAAGGTAGACTGGCTTATATCAGGAGATTCATCGCAAATCTCTCGGGCCCTTATCAACCGTTAACCCGACTCATGAAAAATGATGTTTCTTTTGTATGGGATCAAGCCTGTCAAGAAGCTTACGAAGATATCAAAAGATATCTTACAAAACCTCCAGTCTTAGTAGCTCTCACATCAGGAAAACTGTTCCTACTTTATGTAAAAGTTATGGACCATTCTCTCGGTGCTCTGCTTGCTCAAAAAGACAACAATGGGTACGAACAAGTCATTTATTATCTGAGCAGGACTCTGATAGGGGCGGAGTCTCACTATAATCCTATTGAGAATGAATGCTTAGCTCTTGTCTTTGCCGTTCAGAAAACACAACATTATTTCATCGGCCAAACCCATACACGTCATTTCTAGAGTGAACCTTTGCGTCTTCTCATGATGAAACCAGGATCATTAAATTCAAAATTAGCTAAGTGGACGCTTCTTTTGTCTCAGTATGACATGCTCTTTGTCCCTTAGAAGGCGGTTAAAGGCCAGGCACTTGCAGAGTTCTTGGCTGCTCATCCAGTTCTGGAAAGCTCAAAACTTCATGAAGACATTCTAGATGAGGTCTTTAAATCTAATATAACTTCAGAGGATGAAGTTTGGCAGATGTTCTTCGATGGAGCATCATGAATAGGCCCTAAAGGCAGGATTATTGCCGGTGTGGGGTTGTGTTTATCTCTCCACAAAATCATGTCCTTCCTAGAGCATTTTCTTTGACAAAGTATGCTCCAACAATGTGGCAGAATACAATGCTCTACTTATTGGCCTTCAGCTCGCTCACGAAATAGGGTTATGCTACCTTGAAGTTTATGGCGATTCAAACTGATTTTCAATCAGGTTAAAGGCGAATATGAGGTCCGTCACGAGGATTTGGTACCTTATTATCAAGCAGTCATCGAAATGGCTAATTTGTTTGATAGCTTTTACATCAGTCACGTTTCTCGATCACAGAACACTAGGGCCGATGCTCTGGCTGCATTAGCAACAACGCTACCCTTGCCAGTCGACATCAAGTATCACCTTACAGTAGCGACTCGACATCTTGTCTGCCCTAAACATATGTTAAGAACTAGAGAATTTTATAATATCTCAACGGATCTTGAGCTAAGAGATTGACGATTTTCCTTCATTGACTATGCTTTATAAGGTCTGCTGCTGGATAACCCCAAAGAAGCGGCATCTATCAGACGAAGGTCTCTCCGTTTTTACTATGATCCAACACTGAAGACACTTTACCGTCGTTCATACGACGGTGTCCTCCTCCATTACCTTTCTAATTCAGAGGCACAGGAAGTACTGAAAGAAGCGCATGACGGCATATATGAAGCTCATCAGCCAGGTCCAAAACTTAAGGACCGATTGCACGGTCTTGGATATTATTGGCCAATCATGATTGCCGATGCCATCCAATATGCACGAAGGTGTAAGGCCTGCCAAATCCATGCGGACTTCATACATTAGCCTCCAGAGTTACTCCATCCAACCGCTGCTTTATGGCCATTTAAAGCATGGGGATCTATGTCATAGGGCCAATCAGCCCTTCTTCGACAAAAGGACACTAGTTTATCCTAGCGATAACCGATTACTTTTCAAAGTGGGCAGAAGCTATACCACTGGTTGAAGTTAAAACTTCTAATGTGATTAATTTCATTAAACACCATGTCCTCTATCGATTTGGTGTCCCTAGGCGGATCATCCATGATAACGGTCCCCAATTCGTGAGTCATATGTTCTGCCAGTTTTGCAATAAGTACCGAATTTCTGAATATGGCTTCGACTGCTTATAATCCTGCTGCTAATGGCTTGGCAGAAGCATTCAATAAGATAATCATTAAGCTACTCAAAAAGTTCGTTTCATTAAATAAGCGAGACTGGAATGAGAAGCTTAGTGAATATCTTTGGGCCTACCGAACCACGGCTTGGACCTCTACAGACAATACGCCTTTTTTCCTAGTGTACGGATGCGAAGCGGTCATACCATTAAAAATCCAGATGTCATCGTTGCGAGTCACTTTAATGACTAAGATAACAACGGAGAACAATGATCGATTGCGATTCCAGGATCTCGAAGCCCTAGATGAGAAGCGGTTACAAGCTCAGCAACACATTGAGTTGATCAAGCCCAGATCTCAAGAGCCTTCAATAAGAAGGTCAAGTAAAGAGTCTTTCAAAAAGGAGATTTGGTTTTAGCCGTCAGACAACTGATGATCATAATGCACAAAATCAAAAGCAAATTTCAGCCCAAATGGAAAGGACCATTTGTAATAGAAACAGTCTATTCAAACGGGGCATATCGCCTTATGACTTTAGATGGTGATTTACTCATGATGCCGATCAACGGCAGGTTTTAAAGAAGTATTATCCTTAATAGGATCCTTCTCATAATCAAGTTAACATTACACCTCTGATCAAGACCTTCAAATCTAAGATATGCCGAAGGAGCACTCCTCTCTTTCTTTAAACGAGATCATACAATCGTAAACTAGTATCGAGCTGATCGTACACTAGTTGTCTCAAAGAAGAATCACGGTTACGAATACAGTATCCGAATAATCCAACACCTCTAACGGTTAAGGATAGAGTAAAATGTTGGCCTCTAAGCCCAACATAAGTCCTCGATAACTCATCGTGCTGAGGTGAATAGCATGGCTAGCCCGATTCAAATGGTAGTTGGTAAAGGCGTACCAAATCCATTTACAGGTGAGGATTTGCTAAAAATCCTAAGGGACCTGTTCCCATTTGATTCCCTCTCTAAAATCACTTACCAATTCACATTCATGGAATGGTGAGACCACATATAAAGGTATTCATATCCCTTGCAAAATGATGAGTCTAACCTATCATGTTAAGTCAAAACCTCTGGTAGCAAGACTATAATCTACTCCCCAACGGATAAAAGCCAATATCCTCAGTGAATAAACCCCGCTTGTCGTTCTCTTCAACAGAACGACAGATCCACTCAAATTACTGTTATGTTTAAGCACATCTAACAGTAAATGAATCCTTGTCAAGTTAACATTACACCTCTGACAAATTGCTTTATGAATCCCTATGGATTTCTTTTTGTCACATTAACGAACACCTCGACATGTAATCTCTTATGAGATTCATTTCCTAACTCCCCAGCGGGTTTCTAATAATCAGTCCTCAGTTGACATTTTTTAGTTATCACGTTAACAATATACCTCTGATAATTTCTTCCAAATAACATCCAAAGGAGATAGCAAAATCCCCATGGAGTCTTATTTTCCCCCAATGGAATGATTTCTTTGTCATCATGTCCAGTTCGTCACCTCTGAATGACAAGACTTTGATCTTGGTGGCTTCTCAATCAGTTTCGTCATCGCGACCTCTGAACTGACAGATAACCAAGTCTTATCTTTTAGTCCAGTAAGGACTATTCCTTTGTCATCATGTTCAGTTCTTCACCTCTGAATGACAAAATTTTAAGTTTGGTGGCTTCTCAATCAGTTACGTCATCGCGATCTCTGAACCGACAGATCGCCAAGTCTCATCTTTCAGTCCAATAAGGACTATTTCTTTGTCATCATGTCCAGTTCGTCACCTTTGAATGACAAAATTTTGAGCATGGTGGCTTCTTAATCGATTACGTCCCTGCGACCTCTGAACTGACAAATAGCCAAGTCTCATCTTTCAGTCCAGTAAGGACTATTTTCTTTGACATCATGTCCAGTTTGTCACCTCTGAATGATAAGACTTTGAGCCTGGTAGCTTCTCAATCGGTTAAGTCATCGCGACCTTTGAACCGACAGATAGCCAAGTCTCATCTTTCAGTCCAGTAGGGAGTATTTCTTTGTCATCATATGACAAAATTTTGAGCTTGGTGTCTTCTCAATCGGTTACGTCATTGCGACCTCTGAACCGACAGATAGCCAAGTGTAACGCCCCAATTCCACGAATACGGGGACGTCACTGCGACGTATATACGTAGGTCAGAAAATGCCCCACACGTATATACGCTAAGCAAAAAGTACAACAAGAAACAGAGTACACGACAAAGCGTGGTATCCATACATATGCCAACTAAAAGTACACATACAAAGTTATACAAGATATGATAAAGTATTACACAATACATGTGTATTACATCACAACCAAGTCCAAAAGTAAAATATACAATATGTGTACAAAAGCTCACGAGGTGGATGAAGATCTCGCGAGTCAAAAGGAAGGATCTAGCACGAAGGGACTGGAACTATTCGGCCTGCTCACTAAAATAAGCTTGATCCTCCGTGGATGGCTCCACTTCGTTCCAAGCTTCGGGATCTGAATATGCAAATCCAAGGGGGTCAAGACATGTTAACAATAAACAACTATAGCCAAGTGGCTAAGAGACATGAATAAGGAAGTTGGAACAGTACAAGGAATATGAATCGACAAGTAATGGATAGCATGAGGAGATACAGTCATAATGCAATAGATCTACAGTTAACGTCTTATTATTATTACTTGTCTTACTGTGATATCTAGCTATGTGACCCAGCGTCCCAGAGCACATAGATCCATATCCTAGAAAAGCAAGGTTGTTATTGGAAACCAGCGGTTTATCGACGAACTATGTTTACAGTGGGTCCCGTGCATGCCCGGGACCACGGTCCAGGGTGTTCCGTTGCTTGGTAACGGAACCAGCCGCAAGGCCTAACAGGAGGGACTTATGTATGCCCTTTGTCATGACAGTATTCAGGAAGAGGGAGCAAGCACTCCCCTCGGTCCCCTGGAGGCCCTCAGGTTAGACCGGAATATGATTGTACAATATACCTAATGCCACTGTAAACACGAACACATATCGATATCCGTATGTTTCCCCCTGACCCAATGTAAGTTGATTCATTTTATACGAAAGTCAAGTGTATCATGCTTAGTTTTTTTAAGAGATGGCATGATAAGTGGTGATATTCACTATTTAACATGTCATGAAACGAGAATATGTAATAACAAGTCATGAAGCAACAAGAGATACATCCATCCAGAAATAAGTCATGTAGTACCAGTTATGAAGCATGAACAAGCATAATATAATACACATGTAACAAGGGAAATATCCAAATTCAGAAAAGAAATCAACTAAGACAAACAGTCAGAATAAGTCGACTAGGTGGAAATATTAGTCGACTAACAGTGGTCTCTAGTCGACTAACAGTCTGGATTAGTCGACTAAAACTGGGTTACAGAGAGTTGGAATTCTGTTTCAGGGAAAGTTAGTCGACTAGGGTAGAAGGGTTAGTCGACTAACAGTGAACTCAAGTCGACTAACGGATACTTAAGTCGACTAAGTCTGTGATACAGAGAGTTGGGTTTCTGATTCAAGAAGGGTTAGTCGACTAGGGTAGAAACAGGAGTCGACTAACAGTGATTTCCCGAGAGTTGAGATTTATTTCCAGAAAAGGTTAGTCGACTAATAATCTGGGCAAGTCGACTAAAACTGTGTTTTCAGAAAAAGGTTGAGTTTCAACTAAGGGTTCTAGTCGACTAGCTCCTAGGTTAAGTCGACTAATCGTGGTCTGGGGACAGTCTACAGAACAGAATTTGGTGGTTGTTCTTGATGGTTAAAAATACAATTTTGGAGGCACCATTGCACAAGATATGGAAGCATGGACATACTAAGGATGGTATGAGTCTTGGTGAGTAAAAATACTCACTAGGATTGGTTATTTTGGAGCTTTACGAGTTCGGCAGGATCGTTGTCGACGAAAATCACCCAAGTGGTCTCCGACGGCGAAGGAAGCTACGATCCAAGCTCCAAGGTGGTTGCTTGAGGTGGAGATGATGTCCTGGTGGAGCTCTTGGAGTTAGGGTTGAGGTTGAGAAGAAGGAGGAACTTTGGGAGAAGGCTATTCTTGTTGAAGGGAAGAAAAGGATGGAAATGTAAAGGAACTAGTTTATATAGGGTTGGGATTTTGCAAAGGAAGTGGAATTAAGATAGAAGGGAGGGGGGTTTTTGCAAGAAAGGAGAGGATGAGGTGTCCCTCACCTGGCCACTTGGCCGGCCATGGGGGAGAGAGAGAATGAGTGGTAATTAAAAAGGAATTAAGTGGAAGTGAGTGGGATTCTTTGGAAATTTGGAGAAAGGGAATTTTGGAAAATTGGGAAAATCATGTGGTTTGTGAAGGAAGTAAAGGAAAATAAAGAAGAGGAAAAAGAAAGGAATTATAAAAAGGAAAATATTTTCTTTGGTTTGAAAAATTAAGAATGTTGAAAAGACAAGTTTCTAGGTTTAAGTCGAAGATGCGGAAAATATTTCGGAAAATGCCGAAATCGTCCGAAATTCAAGTATCTCGGAACGACCCGAAAATTTTACCAAAAATCAATAATAATATTTTAAGACTCATGGTGAAATTCGTTTGAAGAAATAACTTATAGTTTTAAAACTAAAAATCCCGGAATCAGTTATCTACCGACTCCGTTGGAATTTTCATAAATTCATAAAATTCTCAGAAAAAGTATTTAAATAGAAAATATGATTCTAAGAAATAAAGTTTAAAGGACCTTCTAGAAATTCCTAACTGTTTGTGAATTAAAAATCCGAGAATCGATCAGCGGCACTGGTCGACACCGGTAATGAAAATATTTAATTAAATTCAGGAAAATTCCAGAAAATCATAGAAAATATATAATATTGGAAAATTTTTTTTTTTTTAAACTGAAATCGGTCAAATACAAGAAGTAAATCGAAAAATACGATCGAAAAATTGAATACGCAACTAAGTACGTATTCCAGGAACGGGGTATTACAATCCATCCACCTTACAAAAATTTCGTCCTCGAAATTTCATAAAGTGAAAGGTAACAGCAAAGAAGGATGAGAAGAAAGATAACAGTAGAGAAGGATAGAAGGAAAGAGTTTTACCAATCAAGATGTGAAGAGTTGCGGATAACGCTCACGGATAACATCCTCTCGTTCCCACGTGGCCTCTCCTGGTGCATGTCTGTTCCAAGACACCAACACTAATGGTATTGCCTTGTTCTTCAATGTCTTAACACTTCTGTCCAAAATGGCCATCGGTTGCTCTTGGTATGACAAATCCAGTTGTAGTTCCAGTTCGGAGTGATCCAGGATATGACTATCATCCTTCACATACTTCCTCAGCTGCGATACGTGGAATACATTGTGAACTCCGTCCAAAGATGGCGGTAACGCCAACCTGTAAGACACCTCTCCCACTCGGTCCAAGATCTCGAATGGGCCGATATATCTCGGACTAAGCTTTCCACGAGTACCGAACCGGATTACTCCTTTGTAGGTGATATCTTCAAAAACACATGATCTCCTGCCTGGAATTCCAATGGCCTTCTCAGTGTGTCTGCCCAACTCTTCTGCCGACTCTGTGCTGCCCTGAGGTGATCCCTGATAATCCTGACTTTATCTGTTGTCTGAATCAGGATTTCTGGCCCCAAAAGTGTCCTCTCACCGACTTCATCCCAACAGATCGGTGATCTACACTTTCTTCCATACAATGCTTCAAAGGGTGCCATCTTGATACTTGCCTGGTAGCTGTTATTATAAGAAAACTCCGCCAAGTGAAGATGGTCTTCCCATGATCCCTGGAATTCAATCATGCAGGCTCGCAACATATCTTCAAGAATCTGGATAGTCCTCTCTGATTGTCCGTCTGTCTGAGGATGATATGAAGTACTAAACTTCAGACGAGTTCCCAGGCTCTCTTGGAGACTTTCCCAGAAATGAGATCTGAATCTGGTGTCCCTGTCTGAAACAATACTAACTGGAACTCCATGTAGACGAACTATCTCCTTCATGTACTTGTCTGCCAAAACCTCTGTTGACTGACCCACCCTGAATGGTATGAAGTGGGCTGACTTGGTGAGGCGATCAATGATTACCCACACGGCATTATTACCCTTAGGACTTCGAGGTAATGCCGTAACAAAATCCATAGTGATGTGCTCCCACTTCCATTCGGGTATCGGTAAAGGTTGAAGAAGTCCAGCTGATCTCTGATGCTCTATCTTTATCTGCTGGCACACCAAGCACTTGGCTACAAACTGAGCTATCTCCCTTTTCATAGCATTCCACCAAAACTGCTTCTTCAAGTCCTGATACATCTTGGTTCCCCCTAGGTGTATAGAATAAGCTGAACTGTGTGCCTCTGCTAGAACCTTCTGTCTAATTTCTCCTTGGGGAACACAAATCCTGCTACCATAATACAAAGCACCATCTGGATGAATACAGATATCAGTCCTCAATCCAGCCTCTACCTGAGCTCGAAATTTCTGCAATCTGGGATCTTCCTTTTGAGCTTCCTTGATCTCATCTATCAATGTTGACTGAATCTGCAAAGTCATGAACTGTCCTGCCTTATCACCTCCTTGTACCAACATCAAGTCCAATCTGATGATGTCTTGAATCAACTCCTTCTGCTGAGTAAGCTGGACAAGCATTCTATTCTCTGGCATCCTGCTCAGTGCATCTGGTACGGTATTGACCTTGCCCGGATGATATTGCAAGTCAATATCATAGTCCGCCATCAATTCAAGCCACCTCCTCTGCCTCATGTTCAACTCTTTCTGTGAGAAAATATACTTGAGGCTCTTGTGATCCGTGTATATCAACACTTTATCTCCCAGAAGATAATGCCTCCAAATCTTCAAGGCAAATATCACAGCTGCTAGCTCCAAGTCATGAGTTGGGTAATTCCGCTCATGAGTCTTCAGTTGCCTGGATGCATATGCTATGACATGATCATGTTGCATAAGTACACACCCCAGGCCTTTCCCTGATGCATCACTGAAAATGACCATCCCCCCTCTACCTGAGGGAGTCCTCAAGATTGGAGCTGAAATGAGCTTCTGCTTCAATTGCTCAAAAGCGGCAGTACATTCCTCTGTCCATATGTACCTTTCTCCTTTCCGGGTGAGCTTAGTCAACGGAGCTGCAATCCTAGAGAAGTCTTGGACAAAGCGTCTGTAATACCCAGCTAATCCAAGAAAACTCTTAATCTCAGTCACCGTCTCCGGAATCGGCCAGTCCCTCACTGCCTGGACTTTGCTAGGATCAACTGAAATCCCTTCTGCTGAAACTATGTGTCCAAGGAAGGCTATACTGTCCAACCAAAAGTCACACTTGCTCCTCTTCACATGAAGCTGCTCCTGCTGTAGAGTCTGCAATACAATCCTCAAATGTTCTGCATGCTCCTTGTTGTTCTTTGAATAGATCAAGATGTCATCTATAAAAAACCACTACAAACTGATCCAAATAGAGCGAAAACACTCTGTTCATCAAATCCATGAAAACTGAAGGGGCATTGGTGACTCCGAAGGGCATAACTAGAAACTCATAGTGGCCATAACGGGTCCTGAATGCCGTCTTCGAAATATCCTCCTTCCTCACCCTTAGCTGATGGTAACCCGACTGTAAATCTAGTTTAGAGAATACTCGGGCTCCATGAAGCTGATCAAATAAATCATCAATCCTTGGTAAGGGATACTTGTTCTTGATGGTAACTTTGTTCAATTCCCTATAATCAATACAAAACCTCTTACCACCATCCTTCTTACTCGCCAATAGCACTGGAGCTCCCCATGGTGAAGTACTTGGCCGAATCAATCCCTTATCAGAGTATTCCTGCAGCTGCTTCTTTAGAATCTCTAACTCCGTAGGTGCCATCCTGTACGGAGCCTTGGATATAGGAGCTGTTCCAGGCACAGTATCAATAGAGAACTCAATCATCCTTTCAGGTGGCAGTCCTGAGATCTCAGCAAACACTCCTGGAAATTCATCCCACACCGGTACTCCCTTCTGAACCTCCGAAGTAGTCAACCGAGTCTTTCTCTTGGTAGACTTCACTTCCCCACTGAACTGGAACTCCGGTTGACGAGGGATCCTGAAAATAATCTTCTTCTCCCTACAGTCAATAACTGCATAATACTGACTGAGCCAGGTCATGCCTAAGATTACGTCGTACCCCTTGGTGTCTAGTACGAGCATATCTATGGCCAAGGTCTTATCACATAGTTCTACTGGACAGTCAGCACAAACTCTAGAAGATATGACTACTCCATTCCCTGTACTAATCTCCCATTTGTGGTCTAAAGATTTAACAGGTATGGAATGCAATGCCACAAAATGATCTGAGATAAAACAATGGGAAGCACCGGAATCAAAGAGAGCGAGGACAGGTTTAGAATGAACTCTGATGGTACCTGTTATCACCTCCTCAGATGTCTCAGCCTCTGCTGCTGACAAATTATATACTTGCCCCCTTCCACGCCCTGCTGCAGTCCTAGCTCCTCTCTGAACTGGGCGAATAGCTTGCTGTGAAGGAGGGGGAGGAGCTCTCCTCATCACTGGTCCCTGGTTCCTCTGTCCAAGTGGCCCTGGAAGTGATCTCTGTCCATATGGTCCCTGAAGTGCCGGTAGAGCTTGATTGGTAATCCCCATTCTCCTGTGTGGACAGGCTTCAATGGAATGGTCTCGGGAACCACACACCAAGCATAATCCATTTGCCCTTCGGCAATTCTGCTGAGAATGACCCGGTTTCTGGCAAAAGTTGCAGATAGGACCTGATTGAGCCATCTGGTAAGGGGCTGGTCTGAATGGTTGCCTGGCCTGAACTTTAGCTGCTCTGTATGGGCCTCCTCTTCCCATTGGTGGAAACGGCCTCTTCATGGCCTGATTCCTCATCTGGTTCACTTGCTTCTTCTCTAGCCCACGCTCCACTTCCCGAGCTATGGTAAGGACTTCTGAATAGGTCTTCAGCTGCTGGGGCATCAAGAAAACTTGGATGTCCATCTGTAATCCCTGCTGGAATCTGCTTGCCCGCTTCTCCTCATCCGCTACCATGTACGGAGCAAAGCGGCTAAGCCTGAGAAACTCTACTGCATACTCATCCACTGACTTGTTCCATTGCTGCAATCTGATGAACTGCTCCTCCATGTCTTTCTGAGCAGTAGCAGGGAAGAATCTGCTATAGAAACTCTTGGAGAACGTGTCCCAGGTGACAGGCTTCTCCAGTCTGGCCTCCTCCGCTAGCCACCAAGTCCTAGCTATATCTTTTAACTGAATCTTGGCGACCTCAACTTGGTTCTCCTTTGGTACTCTGGCTGCATTCAGCAGATCTGATGTATCCGTCAGCCATTGCTCGGCATCCAGGGGTTTCTCTTCACCCGTGAATATGGCCGGTTGCAGCCGTCTGAAATCTGAAATATTCCCCGGCCTCTGTTCCTTAGGGGCTGCCAACTCCTGCCGAAGAAGTTCGGTCTGTTGCTGCTGGTTCTCCATCATGGTTTGAATGACCCTCAGAATGTCCACATTCTCTCCCGTGGGTCCATTCGATGCTTGTCCGGAATGGTTTCGTCCCGTCCTTCTCTCCATACCGAATTGGGATAAGATAACTGGAATTGGAAAAATGGAAGGAGTTTAGAACACAAGGGAAGGAATCAAGAAGGGATCAAGAAGGACTAGATAACTTTGTACATTGTAGTTGGCAAAAGCAAATTACAGTAATTTGCTGCTTAATTGTACTATAGGTGTGAGAGCCTGGGCTCTGATACCAACCTGTAACGCCCCAATTCCACGAATACGGGGACGTCACTGCGACGTATATACGTAGGTCAGAAAATGCCCCACACGTATATACGCTAAGCAAAAAGTACAACAAGAAACAGAGTACACGACAAAGCGTGGTATCCATACATATGCCAACTAAAAGTACACATACAAAGTTATACAAGATATGATAAAGTATTACACAATACATGTGTATTACATCACAACCAAGTCCAAAAGTAAAATATACAATATGTGTACAAAAGCTCACGAGGTGGATGAAGATCTCGCGAGTCAAAAGGAAGGATCTAGCACGAAGGGACTGGAACTATTCGGCCTGCTCACTAAAATAAGCTTGATCCTCCGTGGATGGCTCCACTTCGTTCCAAGCTTCGGGATCTGAATATGCAAATCCAAGGGGGTCAAGACATGTTAACAATAAACAACTATAGCCAAGTGGCTAAGAGACATGAATAAGGAAGTTGGAACAGTACAAGGAATATGAATCGACAAGTAATGGATAGCATGAGGAGATACAGTCATAATGCAATAGATCTACAGTTAACGTCTTATTATTATTACTTGTCTTACTGTGATATCTAGCTATGTGACCCAGCGTCCCAGAGCACATAGATCCATATCCTAGAAAAGCAAGGTTGTTATTGGAAACCAGCGGTTTATCGACGAACTATGTTTACAGTGGGTCCCGTGCATGCCCGGGACCACGGTCCAGGGTGTTCCGTTGCTTGGTAACGGAACCAGCCGCAAGGCCTAACAGGAGGGACTTATGTATGCCCTTTGTCATGACAGTATTCAGGAAGAGGGAGCAAGCACTCCCCTCGGTCCCCTGGAGGCCCTCAGGTTAGACCGGAATATGATTGTACAATATACCTAATGCCACTGTAAACACGAACACATATCGATATCCGTATGTTTCCCCCTGACCCAATGTAAGTTGATTCATTTTATACGAAAGTCAAGTGTATCATGCTTAGTTTTTTAAGAGATGGCATGATAAGTGGTGATATTCACTATTTAACATGTCATGAAACGAGAATATGTAATAACAAGTCATGAAGCAACAAGAGATACATCCATCCAGAAATAAGTCATGTAGTACCAGTTATGAAGCATGAACAAGCATAATATAATACACATGTAACAAGGGAAATATCCAAATTCAGAAAAGAAATCAACTAAGACAAACAGTCAGAATTAGTCGACTAGGTGGAAATATTAGTCGACTAACAGTGGTCTCTAGTCGACTAACAGTCTGGATTAGTCGACTAAAACTGGGTTACAGAGAGTTAGAATTATGTTTCAGGGAAAGTTAGTCGACTAGGGTAGAAGGGTTAGTCGACTAACAGTGAACTCAAGTCGACTAACGGATACTTAAGTCGACTAAGTCTGTGATACAGAGAGTTGGGTTTCTGATTCAAGAAGGGTTAGTCGACTAGGGTAGAAACAGGAGTCGACTAACAGTGATTTCCCGAGAGTTGAGATTTATTTCCAGAAAAGGTTAGTCGACTAATAATCTGGGCAAGTCGACTAAAACTGTGTTTTCAGAAAAAGGTTGAGTTTCAACTAAGGGTTCTAGTCGACTAGCTCCTAGGTTAAGTCGACTAATCGTGGTCTGGGGACAGTCTACAGAACAGAATTTGGTGGTTGTTCTTGATGGTTAAAAATACAATTTGGAGGCACCATTGCACAAGATATGGAAGCATGGACATACTAAGGATGGTATGAGTCTTGGTGAGTAAAAATACTCACTAGGATTGGTTATTTTGGAGCTTTACGAGTTCGGCAGGATCGTTGTCGACGAAAATCACCCAAGTGGTCTCCGACGGCGAAGGAAGCTACGATCCAAGCTCCAAGGTGGTTGCTTGAGGTGGAGATGATGTCCTGGTGGAGCTCTTGGTGTTAGGGTTGAGGTTGAGAAGAAGGAGGAACTTTGGGAGAAGGCTATTCTTGTTGAAGGGAAGAAGAAAAGGATGGAAATGTAAAGGAACTAGTTTATATAGGGTTGGGATTTTGCAAAGGAAGTGGAATTAAGATAGAAGGGAGGGGGGTTTTGCAAGAAAGGAGACGGTGAGGTATCCCTCACCTGGCCACTTGGCCGGCCATGGGAGAGAGAGAGAATGAGTGGTAATTAAAAAGGAATTAAGTGGAAGTGAGTGGGATTCTTTGGAAATTTGGAGAAAGGGAATTTTGGAAAATTGGGAAAATCATGTGGTTTGTGAAGGAAGTAAAGGAAAATAAAGAAGAGGAAAAAGAAAGGAATTATAAAAAGGAAAATATTTTCTTTGGTTTGAAAAATTAAGAATGTTGAAAAGACAAGTTTCTAGGTTTAAGTCGAAGATGCGGAAAATATTTCGGAAAATGCCGAAATCGTCCGAAATTCAAGTATCTCGGAACGACCCGAAAATTTTACCAAAAATCAATAATAATATTTTAAGACTCATGGTGAAATTCGTTTGAAGAAATAACTTATAGTTTTAAAACTAAAAATCCCGGAATCAGTTATCTACCGACTCCGTTGGAATTTTCATATATTCATAAAATTCTCAGAAAAAGTATTTAAATAGAAAATATGATTCTAAGAAATAAAGTCTAAAGGACCTTCTAGAAATTCCTAACTGTTTGTGAATTAAAAATCCGAGAATCGATCAGCGGCACTGGTCGACACCGGTAATGAAAATATTTAATTAAATTCAGGAAAATTCCAGAAAATAATAGAAAATATATAATATTGGAAAATGATTTTTTTTTTTAAAACTAAAATCGGTCAAATACAAGAAGTAAATCGAAAAATACGATCGAAAAATTGAATACGCAACTAAGTACGTATTCCAGGAACGGGGTATTACACCAAGTCTCATCTTTTAGTCTAGTAAAGACTATTATCTCAAATGTGTGACTGTAACGCCCCGGCCCGGTGGGTACGGAGACGTTACTGCGACGTATATACGCAGGTCAGAAATACCTCACGTATGTACGCTAAGCATCAGTACAGGCAAGAATTAGAGTATGGAAGCACGTGGTGCATTATACATTCCAATCAATGAGTACAGTTACAAAGTTATCACAAGAAGTGACAAATATTACAAGAATATTACATCACCAACAGGCGCAAATGCGAGAATACAAAGAGATGTACATGTATGAACAGTACAAAAAGAGGCTCAGAGTCATAACAAGAAAACTCTAGAGCCGAGCAGGGGGCTGGAAGGATGGAGCTCTGACGGTCTGCTAGAGATCCACGCTACCGCTGCGCCACTCTGATCAGCAACTGGGGGAATCCACACGCTTCAAGCTCCAAAACCTGGACATGAGGATCCAGAAGAGTCAGAACTCCCGGTGAGTGGTGATGTGGAAGCCAGATGGCGAGCATAGATAAGCACACGTGTATCGATAAATCTGAATCATAAACATGCATTGGAAATCGTGTCGTGGACACAAGCATGCAGGAGCAAGTAGATATACATCAATTGATATTGAGTAGGGAAGACTCATAGTATGATCAGATAAGAGCAGGAGACAAGCGGGATAGAATATAAGTAGAAGGTAGGATATGAACAGGTATAGTATAATAATCATAAAACAGGAAATCCGAAGTAAATCCGATACAAGCAAACATGGTAAGGCATATTACAGATACTTAGCTGGCATCTTTATTATTATT
>JAVJIF010025417.1:0-17114 GCA_038442645.1 Agave tequilana | reverse complement strand
AGTTAGGCCACTGGCCAAATAATTGTTTTGAGAGCATTTAAGTCTTTTCGCTGGGATGAAATTTAAAAAAAAATAGTGGCACACTTGTTATATTTCTGGGGTGCCCTTCATCAATCTTTGGGGTGGAAATGTCCGTTCCCCTTAATACATAGGGTCATCAATTTTTGGGTTGGACATAGCTCCCCGACTCACCTCGTCGTACCAAAAGCCCCTCTTCTCTTAAAACCCTCGAATTGAGTCGGGTAGAGCTGAGCATCGTCTCCTAAGAAAAGAGCAATGGCCGCGAGCGTAGCTGACACTGAAGCGGTGGACTTCGAGCTGGACGAAGACGATCTCATGGACGAGGACACCGCCGAACCCTCCCCCATGGGCCCGCCCGTCCCCAAGCTCAGATCCGCCATCACCGGCGGCGCTGGATCTGACGCTAAGAAGACCAAGGGCAGAGGGTTTCGCGAGGCCGAGGCCGAGGCCCAACGCAACCGCCGCTCGCCTCCGGCAAATTCGATTCCCTCTCTTCTGACGGAGGCCCCGGCCCCCAGCGATGTACGTAAATATCTCACGTCACTAGCCTTTCCCCCTTACTTTCTTTTTTAAAAATTTATTTTCTTTAATTTCATTCAATTTCAATTGCACTCATATTTCCTAGGGTTTTGCTTGAGTGGTGGAGGTTTTTTGGAGAAAGATCAAGCCTAGGGTTTTGCTTGAGTGGTGGAGGTTTTTTGGAGAAAGATCAAGCCTTACCCTGGATGTTAACCTCATTAAACTATTCGCTTGGAGTAATTATATTCATTTGTAGACCCTAACATGCAATTTTTGGTGGATATATAACAATATTTCTAAAATTTAAAACACGCAGTACATTAATTAAATAAATCAAACTTGTTTACTTGTCCTAAACATGCTACTAATGTAAAAGAAATTAAAAGGAAAATAAATTTGCTGGCCTGGGGTGACGTAATCATGCAGAAGCACTGCCCTAGAAGAAAGATGGCCGGTTCCTCGCGCGGACCTTGAAATGACCCTATCATAGCGGTAAAAATTCCCCGGGAAACCACCAACACTCGGTTCAGGATGGTGAGCAAAGCCTCTGCTCAGATGAAAAAGTTGCCCAGAAAAATGAAGATAATGAATAAAAAATTCCTTTAACACTAAAGCCATTCTCACGAAGAGTAGGCTTCAGTTTTCTTTTTAAGATGAAGAGAGAATGTGTTGTGTCTCTTACTGTTAGAGAGGGTCTAATTATAAATTTCAGACACTCCCAGTAGTTGTAATGGCAAGAGATACGTATGACCACACAATCGGGTAGTTGAGAGATTTTCTCACCCGATTTGTGATCTAGTGAGACTTGGTAAAATAATAAATAAAATTTGAAACTAAAGTTTTTTATTTAATTTTTAAACTCAAAATTCTAACATTCTCCCCAAAACAACAAGATGTAAGCAAATCAGAAAACACAAATTAGAAAACATAAAACATGAATATGGTTAGGCAAAAATCAGAAAACATAAAACATGAATAAGGTTGGGCAACTTCATACTGTGAATTCGAGACAGGTGGACTACGTATGGAACCTTTTTTATTGAAGTCATCGTCATCTGAGAGATATAGTGGACTATCCCTGGAACTAGCCTCTTTTATCAAGTATTGATATTAGTCCTCATCTATTGAAGACAGGTGGACTACGTATGGAACCTTTTTATTGAAGTCATCGTCATCTGAGAGATATAGTGGACTATCCCTGGAACTAGCCTCTTTTATCAGATATTGATATTAGTTCTCATCTATTGAGCGAACGGGTTGAGCATTAATGGCCATACTCACAGTAACCGACTCATGAGAATTTATAGGGGTCAGCTTTGCCCTCCAACTGTGGCCATCACGGTTCCTCTCACGTAGGTAAGTCCTCCAAGGATACTACAACTGGATGATATATTCTCCACACTACAGACGACGAACTTATTAAGAGTTAAACTCAGTCTTACCTAGCTGTATCATAAGAGCATCGTCACCATAGAGAAGGGATAGTAGCTACAAATGCTACATATAGGATACAAACATATCTGGGTTGATGCTCCACATGAATATCATCAGTCTAGTTTGTTTTTATCACATTGAACCTCTTTCATGGAACCGGGTCGCAATTAAGTAGGTTGGATTTTCACTGTCGGTGAACTCCACTATGAGTTTAACCCCATCTCGCTCGATGATTTTAGGATTACATTCCCAGAAAGACCCTTATTCAGAATGACTTTATGTTGTTCAGGGTCAAACAATGGTTTAACGGCCTTTATTTCTCAAGTGGTGACTGTTAGAGATTTAACTCTTCATGATCACATTATTATGACTCTTAACAACCTTTATTAGACTTATAAAGCTTTTGGGTAATTGTCAGAGTCTCCCCCCATTTGGGATAGTAGTTATAAAGTTTTTCTTATTGACTTAGTTTCAAAATGAGCAAACTATATTATAATTATTTATGATAAAGCATATATACATTGTATTTGATTATTCCAGTATTTAAGGTATATATGTATATACATATCTTTAATTTGATCATTGTTCTAAAAAAAGGTTTAAGCGACCGATTAATTGGCCTCTTAAATGTTTTCGGCCGGAAACTGAACAGAACTTGAAGAAAGCGGTTAGATTACTCGGCCTTGCAATTAATTCGCTTAAGTAATGATTAAGCGTCTAATTGGTGATTAATTAGTGTCTGTTTAAACATTATTCAATCATTTTCTAAATGTGTTCGAATTTTGAACCCATTAAGCTAACTGAACTCAAACCCGATCCATTATTACTTCTCGAGACGGTGGTACATTGATGTAATTTGAACTGATAGATATTATTACTTTTTAAATTCCTCTTGGTACTAGTAATTTAATTTTTCAAGTTATGTTTGCTATATATTTTATGATCTTTTTGAGAGTTTATAGAATTCATATTTGCATGTTTTAAGTATTATAATATTATTATATATTAAAATAATAATAAAACATGTAATCCGTTTAATCATCGTTTAAACTGTTTAAGCATTATGCGCTTTCGAACTACGCGCGTACTGAAACCGCTTTTTAGAACATTGAGTTTGATAAAGAATAATCAAGAAATTTATGATTATCAAGATAATTTTAATGCACACTTAGTGTTAAAGTCTAAGTGGGCAGCACGTTGTGCAACTAGTTACCAACTAGAATGAAAGGAAACAAGGATGTAATTGCTATCTAGAAGTATCATATTTGGACATTGACATATTAAAAAACTTCATCCTTTAAAGCATGCTATAACTTCCATGGCCTTTGAGAACCGATATAATGTCAAACAAGGATGTGTCGTGTATTTGATAGCTAAGCATGCATTATATTAGGCAAATGTGCTACTCTTATGTAATGCATGAGGTCATGACCTTGTACTATAGACAAATTATCCCTTTAATTAATGGCTTGTTTGGTAAGGTGCAGGTGGGCCGGATTGCAAAGGCCACTTGCAGAAAAAATTAAATCCTTTGTTTGGTTGAATTTTGGTTGCAAAGCCCACTTGCAATCACAACTTGCAATCAAATTTACAAAGCCCACTTGCAATTTTTAATTATTGGATTAATGTTTTTTATCATTACATTTTATTTTTTTATTAGACTAATATTTTTTGTTATTAGATTAATATTTTTTATTATTAGATTAATGTTTTTTATTATTAGATTAATGTTTTTATTAATAGATTAACATTTTTTAATTTACATATTAATTAAGTATGTGTTCTGTTTTAAATTTAATTACTTAAATTTTTTACTTATGTTATGTTTAGCAACTTTTGCAAGTAAACAACCAAACAATGGAAGTTGACTTCCCGTTTTATTTTACAGTTGTACCAAGCACTACACTTGACATTATACCTTCCCAATTACACTTTCACATGGCCAACCAAACACTTGAAGACTTATTTGCGGAAAATTTTTTTACAACTACCCATTTGAGAAAAATGGTTTCTCACTTACAACTTGCACTTGCGGACAACCAAACAGACCCTAAATGAATGTAGAGTGCTACATCCATATGCAACAATAATTCCAGATACTCCACATAGAAGGAGTCTAATCAAAGATACAAGTGTGGACATGGCATTGGATCATGGCCTGACACTCCTATTGACAAAGGCATTCCTTGGGTGTTGGGCCTCTTGACTTCACTTACAACTTGCACTTGCGGACAACTAAACTGACCCTAATTGAATGTAGAATGCTACATCCATATGCAACAATAATTCCATATACTCCACGTAGAAGGAGATTAAATCAAAGATACAAGTGCGAACATGTCATTGGATCATGGCCTGACACTCCTATTGACAAAAGCATTCTTTGGGTCTTGGGCCTCTTGACTCATCTTAAGCCTTTTGACCTGAAATCAGGATACAACTGTTGACTCTGAATTGTGCCGTTTTATGATGTCCTTGTAAAACCCCGAGTGACGCCTTCCTGGACAGCTCCCTATCATAGTATTTCTCTTGGTTGAGCACACTTAATTGCGGTGTTTTACCATGGCTTCTCCTTTAAAGAACATAGGCTATGATTAATCGTGAATTCATAGCAGTATTATTGGGCATGAGGTGCATTGTGTGGGCAGATTATCCCCAAAATATGATGGAATTTTTTTTTGAGAGAGCGGACGCTAGATTGTTGTTTGAAAGGAAAGAGTTTCTTGGTATTAGCTTGTTTGTTTATGAGACATGCAAAGCCCCTCTTTCTTCAACGATTTCCTGAAGTGGGCTAGTTTTAGGTTTATGGAAATTCTAATCCTGTTCCCCATGACATGATAAATAGATAATTCTTTAGTTATGCTGCTTGTAGTTCAAAGATAGGTTCATATACCGGTTTAGGAACTAAAAATCTTGCTGTTAATTGATTATGATGTGTTTTCCCACCCCATAATTAACATTGAATATAAATGACGAAAACTCAATTGTCTTTCATGCTTCAGATGGTCCTGAAACATAATGATCAGTAGATATTCAAAGTTTAACTGCTGTGACTGGAAGTGAAATGGAGGACGGAGAAAATAAGAATGGAACATGCACATTGCATGAATCCAATTTGAGCAAAAAGGCCTTCTTATTAACCTTTTGATTTGTCCAGATGCCAGCTGGGTCAACCATAACAACAATTTCAGATATCACATTCATGTACTTTAACGTATTAGTTGACATATCTCACATTTAGTTCTCACTACAATTTGAATACCACAATCTCCTAAATACAGGGAAGCATCAAGGAAGCTTTGCTGTGTGCTCTAAAGTTGTTATTTATTGTAGATACGTCTGATTTGTGCATTTAAATGGCTTTTTGCTGCTTTCTCTTTGAAAAGTGATGAGGACATCACGCAGTTCTTTATCTTTTTATGCCCTAGCTTATTCGGGAGATTTAGTATCTTATTTCAGCTTTATTTGTAGTAGGTGTTTTAGCCTTATTTGTGTTCCTTTGTGGGCGTTTAGTACCACATCGGTTATTTTCCAGTAGTTCTTTTTGTAAAGCCTATATAAGGCCCCCTAGACTATCTTGCTGGAAGGAATGAATGATTAAAACTTTTCCTCAAATTATTGTGTTAAATTCTTGAGTTCTGCTCTCGAGTTTAGGGTGAGAAGCCCGTGCAAGGGGTGGAAACCCAAATTTTATCTTTTTTCTCATTTAAATCTTGATTCGATTTGAAGGTGATTGCGATCCAGGTGATTTTACATCATTTTGGTATCAGAGCACCGGTTTTCAATCCCCTTCAAATATTGGCTTTTTCCAATTTTTTCTTCCAATCCCCCAAACCCTAGATCTATCTCAGTACCAGATTTAGATCTATTCAAAAAAAAAAAAAAAGATTACACTGTTTCAAAAAAAAAAATACAGTGAAAAAAAATTATCATCGAAATTCCCTGATAAATTCCAAATTACACTGTTCATCATCCCCATCCTCATCTGCAACAGGATCCACCGCCGCCGCTCGTCGTTGTCGTCATCTCTGCCCCCACGCCGCCCTCGCCTCGAGCGTTTCCCCATCCCATCGACGACGACGCCATCCACTTCCAACAAGGCCACCGCCGACTCCTTCCCAGATCGACAACAAAGATCATCGCCTTCGACCACCCGCTCTATCTCAACCACCGTCGCCGACGATCAACATCACCGCGCCTCCACCGCCGCTGCACTGTTCATCAACAACCCAAATCGAAGACGATAACTCCACCGACAACACCCCAGAGCTCAGATCCGAGGCCACCGCTGCCCGTCCGCCATCTCAACCTCCACGAACTCACGCCGCCATCAATTCCCGCCGCCTTCGACGAGATCTGCCACCGCCATCGTCGTCCTCGTCTTCGCCCTCTTCCTCTGCCACGATCGACAGAGCCGTCGTCACCGGAGAACTCCAACGCCGCTCCCGAACATCGTCGGCGCTCGCAGATCTGAGCGGATCAGTACCTTCGCTGGAGATCCCCGCCTGTTCCTCACTCGTTGCCACCTCTCCGTCCTTTTGAGCCACCCGCGCCCTCATCGAAGTCATCTGAAAGTTCTTCGAGCCATCGCCAACTTCCCCGTCGTCGTCGAGTCCTCTCCGGCTGTTTGCCATCGTCGTTGGACCCTCCATCGACGCGCAGGGAGCTCCCAAGAGGGCTGATCGGGTGAGTGTGTTGATTCCACCGCGACCTTCGCCAGACCTCCAAGGCGTCGTCGGAGCTCCGCCATCTTCTTCAAGTCGCCGCCGCCGCCGCTGCTCCGTCTGTGCCCTAGCCTACAGCGGAGAGAAGAGAAAGGGTCGGGTGTGCCCTAGCCTAAACGGGTGAGGGATTAAGCCCGTTCAACAGGACTCAACAGGATTTTTAAAGGGGTTCGCGGGTCTGAATTTTGATTCGGGTTCGGTTTAAGTTATTTCAAACCCGGCAGAGTTGATCTGACTCAACAGGACTCAGGCCCATTTGACTCAAGCCCAATTGACTCGGCCCTGATCTCTGTGACTCAGTCCGATTCAACTCAGCAGTGACTCAGTGCAATACGATAGCAACTCAGTGGGACACTGAGTCAGCTCGGCCCAGTTACTGAGCTGACTGAGTCAACACAGTCCAGGTTCGGCACCTACTTCCAAAGGCCGTTCAGAACTCGTTTCAAGTCCGAATTAACCCGTTTTTGAGGCAGTGGATTCGTGACGACTAGTACTACGCGCCTACAGCAGTCTCATTCAGGTTTGAGCTACGGTCGCCTTCCCAGGCGTGAACGACTCCACCTCAGGTGATATCACAACTTGACCTAATTCGTTAACTGTTGATTACTTGCAATTACTATACGGATTGCTATATTTTGTTGGTAGAAATGCTATTTGCTTCGATCTAGTGGTTGCATCTTTGCATCATTTTAGGAATGCATTTTTATTTACATTTGAGCCTTAAATTTTAGGGAATTTTGTTTAGTGCATACATTTAGTTTAATTGACTTTAAGGCTCTTCACTGCATCTGCCTGCTTGATTGAGTCATCATGACTAATCAGCATTATATGGACTCTCATTTAGACCAGCTATACAATCTCCATCAGGGTCATATGTCCGTTCATGAGTACATTATCATATTTAAGGACTTAACCCTTCGTAGTGAAGTGAGAGAGCACCCTTCTGAGACTCTAACTAGGTTTATTTGGGGTTTACGGCCTAAAATAAAACATGCTATGATTACTGGCCCCTATGACCTAGACACCGTTGAAGATGCCTTTGATGTGGCCTTAAGATTGGACCTGACTTTCAAGACGCTGGTCAATGCCAAGGTCAAATGTTCTAAATGTAAGGGCTATGGACATTATAATTATCAGTGCCCCTCAGAGAGTCAACATCTTAGAACTGTGCCCACTGATGAAGTTGACGATTCGAAGGCTGTTAAGGATGACCAGTCTCTTCTCAAACTATTAACATAATTGAAGACATAGCCGTTGATCCTGTCACACAGTTATTGATGAAATTCACATGTCTTCTGATAGTGCCAATGATGACGTGGACGAAACAGTTGAGCCTAATATACCCACTGTGCCTAATCAGTCATTCGAGTCTCCTTGTGTTGAACCTAGTTTTATGGTTATTCCTATCAATTCATCTTTTGGGGAGTCACCTGAATTTCTTGCCAAGGTCCAGCAACTGGTTTCTAATACTTCTTTCTCGGGTTGTTTGGAGTTTGTGTCCGAGTCCCATATACCTCCATCGTTAGATGTGTGTCCTTCCAGGCATATTATGTCTCTCATTCTCTCATCATTAGGAGTCATGTTTAGAATACCTACTGCATTGCATCTGCCTGTTGCACATATTAATGATATCACTAGGCTGATAGCAATTTACAATAACACCCACAAATTTGCTGCAAACCCATATAGTATTTTGCAGGAATTTACAGTTGATGATAGGGTGATGGCTACGAGTCACTCTGAGGCCACGAGAGAGTTGCACGCTTGGCGTGAAGATTTCGAAATGACTCTGAAGAGGATTGTGTACATTGCTTACGAGTTGGATAGCCCGTGGGATCCTGGTATCAGCTCCGTTTTCAGCCAGGATGATGCACCTCGATCTACTCCCTGTTCCTTGATCGTGCTGCTATCTTCCACCACCGATCTGTCATGGAAACCAGCTCCTCCTCCGCCACCATGGTCTCGACGTGATGTTCCCATGCTGCTACCACGACCACCACCTTGGCCAGATTGAGATGCTTCGTGAGGAGAGTCCTCATTCGACAGGGTCGAGTTCCTCCCACCCCGAGGGAATTGATGAGGACATCACGCAGTTCTTTATCTTTTTATGCCCTAGCTTATTCGGGAGATTTAGTATCTTATTTCAGCTTTATTTGTAGTAGGTGTTTTAGCCTTATTTGTGTTCCTTTGTGGGCGTTTAGTACCACATCGGTTATTTCCCAGTAGTTCTTTTTGTAAAGCCTATATAAGGCCCCCTAGACTATCTTGCTGGAAGGAATGAATGATTAAAACTTTTCCTCAAATTATTGTGTTAAATTCTTGAGTTCTGCTCTCGAGTTAGGGTGAGAAGCCGTGCAAGGGGTGGAAACCCAAATTTTATCTTTTTTCTCAATTTAAATCTTGATTCGATTTGAAGGTGATTGCGATCCAGGTGATTTTACATCAAAAAGATAACGGCTTAAAAAATCTTCCCATCCCTAGTCCCCTTTAGTTCTATTTTCTTTTTTCTCCAGTGGTGACTTGTTCTTCATATTCAGATTCATTTCTTATTTTCGTTCTTCAAAATGTAGAGGATTTGGCTTGAGACATCCTTAATGTTGAGGATAAACTATATGAAATTGCTTATTACACAATTCTTTTTCGCTTATCTCTCAATATAATGATTCTACCTGGTATTTATTTTGCCACATTGCTACACACAAATTTGTTTTATAATATCGTTGCTATTCTGTTGTATATTATTTTCATACCTGTAACTGCTTCTTAAATGTTGTAGCCATAGAAGGATGGATTGTGTTGGTGACTGGAGTGCATGAGGAAGCACAAGAAGATGATCTGCACAATGCCTTTCGTGAATATGGGCAGATTAAAAATTTACATCTGAATCTTGACCGCCGTACTGGATTTGTCAAGGTAAGTGAGTCACGCTTGCAGTTTTTTTCTAGATGGATGCCATCAATAATCGCTGCATTGCTAAACTTTTTGATGCTGAACCTGTCAGATAATGCTCCTCCTCCTCCCCCCTTCCTTTTTTTTTTCATACTTCATGATAGTTTGTTACTGTTGATCTGCTTGCATCCATGGAATGGGGGTGAGCTCTTAAAACCATGGCTTGACCTGCTTGAATAGTTATATTGGTGTTAAATGGCCAGGGCACGGCTTGGGTTTTCAAATTGGATCGAGAACAAAAACAAAGCTTTTATTGTGGTGGTTTATATCTATCTTTTCTCTCCATTCAGCTCTGTGAAGGGCCATCTCCTCTATTACATCAACAACTAGCATACCCTCTTGAATGCCTCAACATGTCCCTTTTTTTCCTACTCATGGTCTTTGTTGCTCTATCCATATGGTCCCATCTCTCTTTCCAACTAGAGTGGTTGTTGGTGTCCATTGCACTAGGAAGATTTAGAATCCATGTAATTAATGTAATTAATTTTCTGTATGCCATTACAATTAACCCTTAAATTTGCTTTCTTTTACACACATACCTAAATCAAGTGAATTTAGAAATTAGAACAATTCAAGCCCTCAGTATTATGGTTTTATGTGGACAAGTGTTTAAAAGATTGAAGGCGCGGGCCATGCTTTAACCATTAAGATTCCATCCCTTATGCGCTGAGGGACAAGTCTCAAAGGCGAGGCGTACACCTCAAGATTTTTTTTATTCTTAGTTTTAAATATTAAAATATACAAAATAAATAAAAATATTTTAAAACATAAGATGTGATATAGGTGACCTCTACTCTAGCAAAAAATCACAATATATTTGGTATTTTACTCTTTTCTTTTTAGTTCTAACACCTCAATTTTTTATTCAAGCATATATGTCCAACCAGTTTAGAAAACTCTTGTTTCTTTGGCTGCTATATGACATAGGGTGAAGGGGGGAAAGTGAAGCATGTGGAAAATATGAGGCACTTAAGACCAGTGTCATGTGATTTCAACATATGAGGCACAAAACAGGTGTATGCCACATGCCTCACTTTTCCCCTTTCACCAAAAAAAGAGC
The DNA here is from genome assembly GCA_038442645.1 of Agave tequilana. Lineage (NCBI taxonomy): Eukaryota > Viridiplantae > Streptophyta > Magnoliopsida > Asparagales > Asparagaceae > Agave > Agave tequilana. Next base: position 6,407 of record JAVJIF010025417.1, on the reverse strand, counting down.
AGTTGATGGAGAAGGATGGGGTAAGAAGGAGAATGAGGGACAGAGTGAGACTTATTTTCTTGCCATACGAGGTTTTGTTAGCTTAAATTGCCAGCGCTTCTGCCTTCTTTTCCCAGGCTGTTCTTGTAGGGTTTTGCAAGGGAAACTAAATGGACGAGTCCCGAGGGAGTTTGATCTTACGGTTATATATAGGTTGGGTTTATACCAGTTCTGGATAGATGGATCTGTGTAGAATTCATCTGTTTGTCCATTCCCCATATCATGAGCGGAATTTAGGACAGAAGATCCATAAACCTGATCTACCCTGTATTCTTAAGATTTGACTAGTTGTTAAAAGTGTGCCTTCATACATTATTGAAATCTGGAGCTTTTGACTTCTAACCCTGCTTAGCAAGTCTGTGATTCAGGAATTTGTGATTCAGAAATCTTGAGCTTTTGACTTCTAACCTAACGTCGCCCAGAGCCGAGCCACTAAATGGGCTTCAGGGTTGAAGATGCAATCTTCCGCCCTCCTAAGCTTTCATTGTCCCCTTCAACCTTGAGTTCCACCCGTTTCCCCTCAATTGAAGGTGAAGTGATCATTCTCATCCTCAGCTATATCAAGAAGATTACAACTTGCCTAAAATGTAGTTTGATCCAAGGATGCTCCGGAAAAACCGGTGCAGAAGAATGTATCTTTTGTCCTGGTAACATCCCTCTAAAATGCTGACATGCAGTTTGTGTTCTTGGAGCCCCTCCCAGCATGCTCATGCCCGTTTGGTTCCTCATAAACTGTATAGATTTTTCTTTAGTAAATGCATTCCTCACAAGCAAGCAGATCAATGAATCATCTCTTTTGTTTATTGACTAATCTTGAGCGGTTGCTGATCATCTTTTTTTTTTTTTTTTTTTTTTTTTTCACTTTCTATTTTTTTTTGTTGGGTTGGACACATTTCCTTTGAAGATTAGCATAGTGTTGCTCACTCATATCCTTAAATCCTTAGCTGAGTTTATATAAGAAAAAGCAAATAGTTTCTGTAAGTAATTGATATCAGCGTGGACCATCAAAGATGCAAGGAGACCGGAGAAGAATTTCTGACCTTTTTCATTTGCCTTTAAAAGAAGTCAATGGATGTGAGATCTCAGCGTCCATGTGTCTTGTGGAGGTTTCTTTTGTAACTTCCATTCAGTTTTTCCAAAAATATCTGCAGTTTCCAGCTCAGAGTATCTCATGTGTTTAAGGAAAAACAAAGATGTTGCTATGTGCATTACGAATATTTATTCAACAATTTAGTATGTTATGATTTCAAAGAGGATCAAATGTACCTTTTCCTGATCAGTGTTTATAAAAATGTTCATATCCCTGCCAATTCACAATTGTGGTTTTAGGAATCGGGATGTTGTGTGGAGAGAGAACCAATTAGCTTGTTGATCCTGAGGCATATGTGGGTAGGTTTGGACTAATTAAAGAAAGAATTTCAAGCATGAACGTGTTTCTGACTTGGTGATGAAAGGTTAACCCTTGTGAAATTGGACCATGAACGCTAAGGACCATCGTGTTTACACTTATTAGTAATTTAATTAGGTTAGCTCAGGACAGGAACAGCCTGTCTGATGCTGCCATCATGGAATGCTTTATAGTAAAAAGTTTAACATTAAGATTTTCAGTAGAACTTTCAAGATTGGGAAAAGAGAGAAGAAAAAAATATTTTTTGGGACTTCCTTTCAGTTTACGTTAGCTGTGTGGTTAGTAATAATTTCAAAGCTTCTGCACAGTGAGTGCAGGCAAGCATAGGACTCAGAATAAGAGCATAAGGTGGCTTTAGTAGAGATACCTACTAGTGCACAACATGGTTTAGTCTCATGCAACAAAGAAGCAAGCCTCTGAATTCTAGTAAGACAAGGAATTACTTGGGTGAAAATGAAGCTGACAATATGTTTTATATAACCGACCTACATTTGTCTCAGAGGTGCACAATAGTCCAAGGAGGAAGCACTTGAATTTTTTATTGTCCAGAGAAAAGCCATTTTTTTAGAATTCCAGGATCAGTATCTGCCTTTTTAGTTAGCATTCCATTATTATATCAAGAAATTTCAATATTTTTTCCATTCACCAGTGCAAATACGTCATTGCCTAAACTTGTCTTTGATGCAGGGTTATGCATTAATTGAATATGAGAACTTCAATGAAGCACAAGCTGCAATTGCATCACTGGATGGAACTGAGCTCCTCACGCAGATTATCCATGTTGACTGGGCATTTAGCAATGGACCTTTCAAGCGCAGGAACGCGAGGAGGTAATGTTCATTCTTTTGTCATATAATACTATTCTACCATTCTTGCTTTCTGTTGGAGTGATCAATTCAAGTGTCTCGTGCACTTTTGCCATTTCGATGTATATATGTATGTACATGAGCTCTTGTTGCTCTTATGTTCATCATTTTCATTCTCAATTTCTTGATTTGCAAATGTTATCAAGTATTGAAATTTATTAAAGTAAATAGATTCCAAGGCACTGAACACAGAAAAGAAGCTAAGAGTTGTTTTAGAGAATGGAATTAAGAAGGAAGTAGTTGTTCGAGATTAAACAGAACAATTCATAAAGTCAAAACTGCGATTTTAGATATTTTTAAGGGTTCATTTGACCTATCCAAATTCTTTCAAAATCATATCCTCATTATTTATTTTCAGAAACTTAATTCCTTCCTGAATTACTGTTATTCTTTGCCACAGATCTATTTTTTTTTGGTTCATTTGACCTATCCAAATTCTCTCAAAATCATATCCTCATTATTTATTTTCAGAAACTTAGTTCCTTCCTGAATTATTGTTATTCTTTGTCACAGATCACCTCGTGCTCACCGCTCTAGGAGTCCTCCAAGGAGGAGATACTGAGGCTTTACTGCTGTTTCTGCTGTCACCACCCTCATCTCTAATTTGTCTCGCAATTCACTGGGAGTGCGGCAACATACAGTCAGCAAAAAATGGCTTGGCTTTACATTCCAGCAGGAACTAAGATGGGTATGACAAGGACAAACAAAAACAATACACTTTTTGATATCTCATGTTTAGCTTGGTACCGTTGTTGATTAGTATGTTTATCTACTGGCCTTTGTTTGCCAACTTCTGCTTTTCTTTTAATGTCTGTTTTGGTTTATGCTGCAATTGCTAGTTAAGGATTTCACGCGTTGTTTGCTGATTGACATGATTTCTACTTCCTTTCAAGACATCCATAAAATGAAAGGATGATTGGTTATAGCCTGTAGTGAGGATCTCAGTTAAATATGAATCACAAGGGAAGACTACGGTCTAAAAGATACCAGAGAGAACACATCCTAACAAGAGAGGAAGAATAGACACTTTCAGTCCTAGCTTATTTAAATAAGCACCATTCAGATTGTTAAGAAGCTTTTTCTTGTGGCAAAGTGAGATCTTTTATTCATATTGCCTGGAGGAGTAGAGTAGCACACCCACCAGGCAAGATCCTAAAGGAAAGGCCTTGAAGACGGGGTCTGAGTTACAAAAAGTCCTTATGTAATCGGACTCATCAAACCCAGCAAGTCAAGTATTTATAGAACAATCTTCAAATCTTTCTATTGATTGGAATGGTATTATGTTCCGTTGAAAGCAGACTCAAAAAGCTGAGAGCTATGGTGGAAGCAGGGGGTAAGTTCAAATGTTTGAAGCTAGATATTATGCTCCATGGTTTCAAAGAGCTGATAACAATGAAATGGTGTCTACCATCTTAAGCATACACAAGGAACTTGAGATTGATCATGAATATGCAGGGGCATGACTATTGACTACAATTAATGGAAAGTTAGCCTGATTAACCAAAGATGTTTGTGGAATCATCGGTGATGTATGCGGCGTTGAGATCTCTCAACTTGATGATAATGATGATGATGATGCATGAATGGAACGAGTGGGAGTGTTACAATAATTTGGTACAACCAGATCTGACTTAACCTCGGAGGTCCATTTTAATATCAAGCTTGATCCTGAATCATTAACAAGCTATAATCATGTTGGGCAGGCTCTTCGCTCTTCACTCTTCATGCTTACGTTCCCACATTTGGATGCCCTGGGTACGGTCACATTACTTAGCCAACGTCCATAGGTTTGTGTACACAAAGACTTGTGATCAATAATAAGAATGAACAGGGTTATTAAGGACAGGTATGCTTTTCTGCTAGGGTTCCTAAAGTCACAAATGAATAGGTCATTACAGTAAAGTAGGCCTAGCTTGATCTCCCTCTTTTGAGTCATTTACTATTCGGCAGATGTTATCTCAATTTAGGGAAGACTAGTAAGTTCATTTCATGTAGGTGCTAGCCCAGGCCTGCAGGGTGCAGCCCAATTTTTTGGACATCTGGACAGAATAAAATGCATGCATAGACACACATGTGAATGGAAGAGCCTGTTCCTCTGATTCCTGCACTGTACACACAAGCAATGCTCTAACAAAAAAGATTCTTGGTCTGAATTTCTTAATCCCTTCCAAAGTTGGGATATTTTTTGGAGAGAGTTGGTAGGAAATATATTGTTTAGTAACTATGGGAATTAGTAGCCCACGCACAACCATAGAATGTGGGGGTGTTGCTCTTTTAGGGATTCTGTGACGACTTGTTAGCAACGCCGAGTACGGTTAAACTAATGAGTTTGGCCAAAAATTAGATATCACGGGTTAGCCTCTTCTCTTCTGCTGCTCTCTGCTTTGCTCACTATTGCTTTCACAATACCAATGCAGCCACACTTTGCTTTATTATAGTAGTGTAGGAGACTAGTCCCAAGTCCTTTATTTTAATGTATCTGAATGAAAGTAGCAAGGGGACGAAGAGTCAAACAAGGTGCATGCGATCCGTACTGCAACTCTGGACAAATTTATAATATCAGTAGTGCTGCTCTCTTGTTTCATTGGTAGCAGCATCAAAATCTTGGACTGGTCGGTCTTCTTTATTGCTCACCAACTAGTTAGAAGAAGAAGGAGGAGAAGAAGAAAAAAAATAGAAGAAAAGAAAAGGTTTGTAGCAGCACCAGCATCACGTAGGTCCAAGAGCCCATAACCAGAGGACGAGGATAGAGGTCATAGTCCAAAAACCCAACCCAAAAGAGATGGTGATGGTGGTGGTGATGATGAGGTTACTAGGGTTCAATGCCACTTTGAGTTTTGTGAGTTGATTTGAAACCACTTTGGACCAGGGAAGGTATGATGATTATACTGTGAGAGATGGATGCATGGATGGATGCATGTTTCTCTTTCGGAAGAGAAGAAGATAATTTATTTTTTATTTAAGTTCACTATACCAAACAATTTTGATATAAGATCAAGTATGGTGGAGTATTAAAGTGTTTTTATTGGAATTTAAAATTTAATTTAAGAGGAATAAGTAGGAGAAGAAAAATTGGAAGCTGTAAATTTGTGATGGATGTGATTGAAAGTTGATGGGAAGAGTAATAGTATGCTAGTACTAGGGCTAGTGCTGACATATTCTGAGCAAATCTAAAGTTTGTACCATGATTTAATAGCTAGATAGATATAGATAGGTGTGGAGAGAAGGGAAAAAAGAATACCCCATTTAACAGTATATTTTACTTTGCTTGTACTACAGATGTACACTTTGCTTTTTTACAAATAGATAGATCCCTAGGGGGGTAACTATTTTCATTAGGATATTCTTTTTTTTTTCCCCAAACCCAAACCTCAATTATTTTACTAATTTGTTTTTCTTAATTTTTAAAATGCACCACAATATTAGCCACAAGCCTACGCCTCCAGCTATGACTATTTGACAATTCACTGTTCACTGTTCATGTATGTTCTCTTGTTTTACAAGTTTTTAATTCTTTTCAATAGAGGACTAAAAGTAATTAATATTGCTATTAATTATGCTAGAACACAGAGTGTATTTAGAAGAAATAGCTCAATGGAGAGCTACTAAACAAATCACATGTCTGTTTTGTTGTCGTAACTGGCCGTCATTTGTAGTTGTAATTGGTAAAGTCTTTTACAATATAAATGAGTTACATGTAAGTAATTTTACGGTGTTTGGTTGGTAATATAATTGTAAAGTGGGAAAGTGTATTGTACTTTACGGTGTTTGGTTTGTCGTAATGTATAGTCGTAAGTGAAAAGTTGACCACAAAATTAACTATTTGGTGATTTTAAAAGTTTTAATACTGCAAATAAATTTAAAAAAGTTAAATATTAAAATTTTTAATATTAATATAAAAAAATTTACAAATTTGTATGACCACAAAATTAACTGTAACTGGGCTGTAAGTGAGTGGTAATTGGTTACAGTGATATTAGTTGAGTTACGTAAGTCTTTTACGAATTACGGTCCAAACAAACGTAGTAGCTATAACTGGGTAGTAAGTCATTTACGAATTACGGAGTTTTACGCGAAACAAACGGCCTAGTTAG
>JAVJIF010025416.1:0-67246 GCA_038442645.1 Agave tequilana | reverse complement strand
TAGCGGTTATACAACATCCACGTCATACTCCCTTCTATGTACCACAACATTGATAACCCTTACTATTGAGTCCATAACCATAATGACCCCTGTAATTGTCTTGTTAAGACATTTTCCTGTTTAACATACATCCATACAAAATATGTGTCACACACAATTAGATAACAGGAAATAGAGAAACAAACTGTTATTTGTACAACAATGTCAATTACACAAGTACCATATATACATTTACAGATTACCCAAAAAACCCATCCTTACAACATGTTCCTTAAATGTCTTTGGAGGCAATCCTTTTAGTCAATGGATCAGCAACCATTAAGGTGGTACTTATACTTTCAATTGACACCTTCGTTTCTCAACTCTTTCTCTACCACCAAGTACGTTCAGTTCTATGTGCCTAGAACCATTAGAGTACTTACCATTCTTAGAGAAAAATACGGCTGCTGTATTGTCACAATATATCTTCAGCGGCTTGGCAATAGAGTCAACTACACCAATGCTGAGATAAAATTCCTCAACATAATGCATGATTTGTGGCTTCAAAACAAGCTATGAACTCAGCCTCCATCGTGGAAGAAGCAATGAGAGACGCTTCACACTCTTCCACGAGATTGCCCCACCTGCTAGCAAGAAAATAAATCCTGAGGTAGACTTCCTGCTATCTGGGCAACCACCAAAATCTGAGTCTGAATAGCCGATCACCTCCAACTGGTCTGATCTACTGTATGTGAGCATATAGTCCTTTGTCCCCTGAAGATACCGCATAACCTTCTAGCCAACTTCCAGTGCTCCATTCCTGGATTGCTTTGGTATCTTCCCAACATCCCAACTGCATAACTGATATCTGGCCTGGTACAAGTGCTTGCATACATCAAGCTCCCAACAGCTGATGCATACGGAACTTTCTGCATCTGACCCTTTTCTAAGTCATTTCTTGGGACACTGGCTACCACTTAATCTGTCACCCTTCTGAATGGGTGCAGGACTGACTGAACACATTTCCATATGGAATCTTTCCAAGACCCGGTTGATATACCTTTCTGAGACAGTCCTAGCAATCCTCGAGATCTATCCCTGAGATCTCTATGCCAATAACATAAGCTGCCTCACCCATATCAACCATCTGAAAATTCTTGGTAAGATAGCTTTTAGTCTCATACAGCAAACCAAGATCACTACTGGCTAATAAGAATGTCATCTACATACAGAACCAGAAAAATAAACTTGCTCCCACTGATCTTTAGATATATACACTGATCAACATGTTTTTTCTGCAAATCCAAAAGAGGTAATGGTATCATTAAACTTTATATACCATTGGCCTGGAAGCTTGTTTAAGTCATATATAGATTTCTTAATTTACAAGCCAAGTGTTCTTGTTCTTTAATTGCGAACCCTTCAGGTTGCTCCATGTAGATATCCTCATCCAAATCCCCATTTAGAAAGGCAGTTTTCACATCCCATCTGATGTAACTCCAAATCATAATGAGCTACAAGTGCCATAATGATTCTAAGAGATCCTTCTTAGATACTGGAGAGAAGGTCTCTGTATAGTCAATGCCTTCTTTCTGAGTAACACCTTTGGCCACAAGTCTAGCCTTATATCGTTCGATATTGCCTTTAGAGTCGCGCTGGTCTTAAAGACCCATTTACACCCGACTTTCTTACAGTTATAAGGCATTTCAACGAGATCCCAGACTTGGTTTTGGTCCATAGATTTTAACTCATCTTTCATAGCATCAAACCATTTACTAGAATCATTGCATTCTATGGCTTGTGAAAACGAACTGGATCTTTATTTACCCCAATATCATAATCAGATTCCTGTAGATATACCACATAATCATCATCTGAAATGGCATCTTCTTTCCCTTTGAGATCTTCTCAAAGCTGCCGGTTGTGGTGGTTCTACAACATTTTCAATGGGAATATCCTCATGGAGTGGTGAACCAACATTAATTTGTTGTTCTGGAATCTCAACTTGATGATCAAGCTGAGGTACAACAATTTCTCTTGAAGGAAAGGTAATTGGGATATTTACCCTTACAACTTCAAGATCTACTTTTCTTGGTTCATCACTCCCACTAAATTCACCATTCTCTAGGAATCTGGCATTACAGTTTCAACTATTCTTGTACTATGGTTAGGGCAATAAAATTTGTATCCCTTAGACTTATCTGGATAACCAATGAAATACCCAGATATTGTTTTTAAGTCTAATTTCTTTTCTTGTGGGTTATATATTCTGGCCTCTGCTGGACAACCCCAGACATGTAAATGTCTTAAACTGGGTTTCCTACCAGTCCACAGCTCGAAGGGAGTTGTTGGGACTGCCTTACTAGGAACCCTGTTTAAGATATACATAGCAGTCTTTAAGGCCTCACTCCACAATGAATTGGGTACTTTAGAGAAGCTCATCATGCTCCTAACCATATCCATAAGAGTTCGGTTTCGCCTTTCAGCAACACCGTTCTGCTGAGGCGTACCAGGCATTGTGTATTGAGCACAAATGCCACGCTTTTCTAGGAATTTGGCAAATGGGCCAGGATGTTGTCCTGACTCATCATATCTACCATAATATTCACCACCTCTATCTGATCTTATGATTTTTAACCTTTCTATCTAACTGTCTCTCGACTTCTGTAATGAACACCTCAAGGATGTCAACAGCCTGAGACTTTTCATTAATTAGATAAACATAACCATACCGTGATAGATCATCTATAAAGGTGATGAAATATCTCTCTCCAGTAAAACATGGAATGGAAAGAGGTCCACAAATATCTGTATGAATTATTTCAAGGAGGTCTTTACTTCTTGTGGCACCTTTCTTAGTGTGTTTTAGTTTTGTTTTCCTTTTATACAATCTACATACACATCAAAATCAGTGAAGTCCAGGTCATCCAAAATCCAGTCTTCACTAATCTTATTATTCTATCCCTGGAGATATGCCCCAGTCTCCTATGCCACAAGATAGAGGATTTTCTCATTTATTAAGCCACGTTTTATACCAACATTCGAATGCAGAGACAATAAAGATTGTGCAAACTCATCATTCAATGAAATTTTATATAATCCATCACATAAAATTCCATGCCCAACCGCATTGAATTATACATTAAAGAGAGTTTTCCACAACTAATAAACAGAATATCCAAAAACATCTAATTTGGATACAGACATTAAGTTCCTGGAAATTGAAGGTACATAAAAAGTATCCTCAAGATTCATCTGATGACCCGTCTCCAAAAGTAGTCGATAAGTACCAACATATTCGACCTCCACTTTCAGACGGTTCCCCATAAAGATGAATCTCTCACTTTCCTTCGGTTTCCGGGTTGTAAGGAATCCCTGCATTGAATTGTTATTATGTAGTTGTGGCTCCAGAATCAATCCACCAAGTGTTAGAAGGAACTTCAGCAAGATTTGATTCATAACATACAAAAGAGATTTGTACCTTTCTTTTCGAACCAAGCTTTCCTCTTGTTGCAGTCCTTCTTCACATGTCCCTTTCTGCCACAGAAGTAGCATTTGACAGTGAAAGCTTTTCTATGACCTTGGCTACTTTCCCCATGGTCATTTCCTTTCTTTGATGGAAATTCTTCACCTCTTCCTATTTACTTTTCTTATGGATACCCCTTGAGTCACTGCTAATACTGAGTGCTGTCCTTCTTGCCTCAGTCTCACCTCCTCTTGAACACACATACTAGTTAGCTCATTCAAGTTCCACTTATCCTTATGAGTATTGTAGTGGATCTTGAATGGCCCCAACTGTGAAGGAAGTGAGTTGAGGATGAATTGAACCAAGAAGGACTCATCAACCTTCATACCCAGTGATCCTAGCTTAGCAGCCTTGTCAGACATGTCAGAATGTGTTGCCTGAACTCCTCTATTACCATCATATTTCATGGTGTAAGTTTCAGCCATTAAGGTACCAGCTAATGACTTATCTGCTGACTTAAATCGGTCCTTTACTGCAGACAAAGTTCGATGCACTAGTAGTATGTGGGAGAGAAGTCTTGATGTTATTAGCTATGGTCATCTTTATGAACATTAGACTGAGCCTATTAGACCTCTCCCAAGCTTTGGCATGGCTGACCTGTTCTGCTGTACTCTCAGCAGTTACTTCATCAGGTTTGTCAACTATTAAGGCCATGTCTAGGTCTAGGACACCCAGTGTAAACTGAACATGTTCATACCACTCTGAGAAGTTTGTACCATCCAAGCCGGAATGCTAGTGGCATGAGTGTGAAGAGAAGTGGGGACGTTCACTGAAACATAATAGGACATAGCTCACATTAGGCCACGAATCAATACAATAACTTTAAATTTAATTAAGATGAACTATTGATATCACTCAGATTTCTCCTTTGGGCGAAACCTAAGCATATCTAGTGTTCACTCTTTAGGTGAGAACTTTTATCACCTACGTAGGTCTAATATAATTTATGCCAACTTAGATAGTAAGTCATGTTACCTTTGGGTATTCACTTCTACACCACTAGGTTGCATAAATTACACTATCCTACCCCGGTTCATAATTATTCGAAAGAGACTTTCCTTTGGGCCAAGTCCCAATCTCCTAACTAGAACCGCCACCGAGAATATTATTGTCTTTACTGTCTACCTCATTACATGTCTTTTATGTAGTTGTATATTCATAAGGTTTACTAACCTAGGTCCTTTGGCAACTACTAAATCAATAAGCCTTATGAATACAAACTAACCAATAATATTCTCTAATTCTATTATTTGTGTAATGCCATAATACTACAATACATTACTTGACCAAACATCATCAATATTAACACAATAGCTTAAATGTGTTAACAATCATTAAGGATTGAATTAAGCAACAATTAGTCGACTACATAGTATTATTAGTCGACTTGGGTCAAGTCAAGTCGACTACAGGTTTTAGGTCTAGTCGACTAGAACAAAATAAGGATTAGTCGACTATACCTACATGACTAGTCGACTACACATTTTATCAGTCGACTAGGCCAAATTACAAGTCGACTAGAAACTTTATCAGTCGACTACAAATATTATTAGTCGACTCCTGTTAGAATCCAAACTCTCGGTTAAATATAGTCGACTTGGCCAAAAGGTTAGTCGACTATACACTTTACTAGTCGACTAATCAAAACCCAAGTCGACTCCTGTTAGAAACAGAGAGTCGGGTAACTTTCGGGATGGACTATTAGTCGACTAATCAATCCCTATAGTCGACTAATAGCCCACGATTCAGATATCGAACAGCAGTTCCAGATTATGCCCGAATCCAAAATTTATGGAAAAATCGGAAAAAATTCAGGAAAATTAGGTTTCTAAAATCCTAATTTTGATCCATATAATTGTATAATTAGAGGAGTGTATACATGATTTTAGGGTTTCCAAGAATCCTCTTCAATTCTACAATTAAAGATCAAAATCTGGATTTCATGAATTGTTAATCAAAACCCTAACTTTTCATAATTCCTAAATCCAAGATGTATTGATTCTTTAATCATGGCTCTGATACCAAATGTTGGATATTAATTCATCTATAATGCGGAATAAAACGTCCATGGATCAAGAATCAACCATACATCTCAAGAATCATATATTGCAAAATCTTTCATAATAGAAAAAACCCTAATCTATTCACCTGAGGTCATTGATGAAGATTGAATGGAGATTGGAGAAGATGTTGAATCCTTCCTCTGGAATCTGCAAACCCTAACTTGCAATGGATCCTCTTTTCTCTGATCCTTTCCTTTCACAAAACTCTCTGTTCTTTTCACGATGGATGCTCACGATTAAAAAAAATATTCGCGTGAGTTTTGTTTCTTTACAGGAGGAGAAAAGTGGGTCGCACATTTGCAAAAAGACCCTTTGAAAATAAACCTTTCCATCATGGTATCTTTTCTATTTTCAAGTGACCAAATAACTATATAAATGTGACAATTATATGGCATCCTTTATATCAGTTAAACTAATAGGAATCCAATGCAAATTACCAAGGTTATGTGGGCCACTTTAATATGAGATTAACATAATTTACTAAGGATTGTATTTAAAATATTTCCTTTTCCAGAAAAAATGTAAGAGGGCATCAAAACAAGCTTAAAATAGTTAAAAGGTTCTATCAAAAGTACACATTCTTTTCTTATATCTTTTTTCATAATGGAGTTCAAAAAAGTTAAAAAAAAAAAAAAAATCAATTTGTTTCATTTTTGGGGGACAACAAAAAACGCAAAGCTTTAAAAAGTTTTTGTTAACTTTGTTCCAGACTGAGAGGATGGAAACCAAATTGATTTGATGGAGGCTCAAATATTGATTTTCAGAAAATGAAACAAATTGACATAATCGAAAACTTTATTTCCAGTTCCTTTGAGATCAAGAAGGGGCCATCCAGTATAAAATTACATCTAACCAAAATATAATAGGGCACCAAGCAAATTACTTATTCAAACCAACATTGAAGGAAGCTCAAGTTCCAAGTTCCAAATGCTCCCAAACACCATGAAAATCTCGGCAATAAGAATAGTCATTACATTTTTTATTTTTTATTTTTGCTAGTTAATGGGCGCATGAAGGCACTCAATGTCATGCGCGTGCGAGAATTTGAACTGGCGACATGTGGATGAACGGAGCTCTTACGAACTCAAGGCCGACTAAAATGCCACTTGCGAGGAACAAAATAGTCATCACATGCTCAGCTATTTAAACACTAAGAAAAGAGTGCGGCTATTCACACCCGCAGAATTACTTAACACATCCACATTTTTAGAATAAAAGTTGTTGGACAGTTTTAACCTTAAATTAAAGACCAAAATAGACATTGATTAACTCTAATATTACAATTAGAGGAAATTCTATTTCTAAACACACACAGAAATAATTGTTGAATACACTCTTTCAAGTCCTACTCTTAATCAATCGTGTTTCTTTTTATATCTTAAATATATGCTTCTTCACCACCTACACAAACCTTAAAAATTTTCTCGATGCCTATACCATCAAAAAATTTCCACATTGATAGCTATGGACAAACAAATAATATCATAGGAGCATTACAATGATCAAAAAGTAAGTTTCCCTATAATTCATTAAATTAAATTATTTTCCTCCTTTTTTGGTGGTTTTGCATACTAATTCATCATAAATATTTTGCGGCTGATCTTTCTGCATTGTCATGCCATAGAATAAAATGTGTCTCTTTTCCTCTCAATTGGAGATTAATTAGTTTTTTTTTTTATTTTATTTTATTTTTAGATTATTAGGTAGAAATTAAATATCTATGATCTTAGCAAATAAACTTACATATTATTTTGTTGATGTAACACATTATAGATTTTTTTTTTAATTTTAGATTATTAGGTTTAGACTTTTCTTTTATAATTTTTTTAAAAAAGATGTTTTTAAAAAAAAAAGATTGAACAGTTTGATAAAAAAAAAATTAACTAAAAAATCTAGTGATACAACTCAATACAATACACATGTGACACAATACTAAATAATTTATCATCCATAATACAAGTCTTTTCTTCTCCTAGAAAAAAATATATGCATGAAATATAATATGTATTAACACTATTCTAACAAACTAATAACACAAACCATTATACTGTAAATCACCTAGAGGGGGGGTGAATAGGTGATGGCTAATCTAATGGTCACTTAATGACAATAATGCGGAATTAAAACAATATGACCTAAACTAACAATCTTAAACTAAACACCACATATAACACAAGAGTGTAGCCGAATTCCCCGTGAAGGGCTCTGGACTAACCCCTCTAGATTCCCCTAGATAAGGGTTGAGGTGCCGCGTTGGCTCTCTTGGTTGAATACAAGTGTTAGCAAACAATCCCACGCATGTATATCAATGAGCACAAATGAATATCAAGAATATAAAGATAAACACAATAATAGCATGCAAGATATAAACAAGTAAGGGATAGAGAGAATGAGCAATCGCAAACACAAGGGATTTGTTTCGAGGTTCGAGCACCCTTGCTCTACATCCCCGCCTTCGACACACGAAGGATTTCCACTATAATCGATCCCAATGGATCACCCGGTGCCGCAACACCTACAACTCTCGGACTCCCTAATCCGTACACAACGCAAGCCCCACAAGCTCGCCGAGGCCGCACCTCAAACAAAGAGTTCGCAACCGAACTCGAAACACCAAGTCCACACTAGGACCCGAAACAATGCGAACACAACCGTCCGCCTCCTCAAAGAACAAAGAACAAGTCTTTGGTGATCACAACACTTTGATCACCTAAAAACAATCTCACTGCAACACTCCTATAGGATGAATAGCTCAATGGGTTGCTCAAGTGTTTGTGAGAAAAACAAGGATGAGAATGGTGGTGAAAAAACTCAAAGAATCTGTAAGATCCCTAGTTAGAAATATTATTTTTTTATTTTCCTACAGTATTTGTTCTGCTTTATTAATTATTTCATTAAGATTATCAATTAACTTAATTTAATACTTCTTCTTGTGATTATTATTATTAAATATGCAAATTATTTTTTGAGATAGTAAATGACAATTTGGCTCTATATATTGTTTGCCATTATTTCCTATAAATATTTTTAGTTACTTGTTACTATTATTTTTATATTTACCATTATTATTACTAATTGATATTTAATTATTATTCTCATTATTTCATTAAGGTTATTATTATTCGTTATATTATTGGTGGTAGATGCTTCTATTATTATTCCTTCATAATGGTTATGAATATTTAATTTTATTATAAGTGTTTATATTAAGATTATTATTAAAGTTATTTTTATTGTTTTGTTAATAATATCATTACTATTGTTTAGTATTATTAGTTGTTTATAATAGTAATGGTAATGTAAATTTGTACTATGGTTATTACTAATTACTATTTGAAATATCCTTGTTAGTTGTTATTATTTTTAATTGCTACTATTATTATTAGTTTTCTCCTAATATGGTGTTAAGTTTAGTCCTATTCCTTGTTCCTACTCATCTCCTTACCCATTAGCCTTGACCCAAACCCAATACCCGTTATCATATATCTATACATATTATCTACCCGAAACCCAATTAGACCCGAAACCCATTACTAAATCCTATTCTTAACCTAAATCCTAAACCTAACTAATCCTCCTTCACAACTCTAGCTGCTGCCTACCTCAACTCGCAGGCCACAACAACTGCTTTCCCCCCATCCATGGCGTTGGTTCCTCCAATGCCGGAGCTTCTCCGTGGCCGCTCGCTCCTCCCACGCATAGCCGGATCCCTTGCCTCCTCCTCTGCGCGCCCAGGCCGCATCTAGCAGGACCCAAGCCCAGATCTCCTCCCCAGCAGCCAACGCCACAGCAGACCTCCTCCCCTCCGTGGACGGCAGCATCCAGTAGCCTAGCCGCCCCTTGTCCAGCGGCAACACCTCCAGCTTTCCCCATGGACGCCCACTCCAGCTTCTCCCCCTTTCCCTCTTGCTGTCGTGGCCGCAACAAGCACCCTCTTCTCCTTTCGTGTGCAACCATCATCCATGGTGGCGCACAAGCAATCAAGCCCCCATATCCGAGCCCCTGCTGCCATGGATTCTTGCAAATCTATACCCTGGAAGCGTATGCATTTGGAATTATCAAACACAGCCGAACACCATCTCCCCCTTGTTCTTTTGAATAGATTATTGTTGTTGGAAATGTTTTGATTTTTAGGCTTGAGATTATTAATTCAATGCTTATTTTAATATAATATATTGTTAATTTTGTGTAGAGGAGCCGCTTGCCATGAACACTCCCAAAGTCAAGCCAAGCCCAAGCATCTTACTTCGAATCATTTGCCGGCTCTCCGGGGATGCCGTTGATCACCGTCGGCGAGCGCGAACGCACCCTACGCCCTTCATGGTGAGATGCTCTACCCAACGACACCCTCTGCGGCCCTGGACGCCTCCGTCGGAGACTCCGTCGGTGCGCCGCAAATCGGCTCAAGGTTAGTTCTACATTTTATTGTATGGGGGGCAATATTGTAATAATTGAGAACTTCAATTAAATGTGTGTGTTGTGTGTGTGCGTGAGTGTCTTTGATGGTGATATGCATGCATGTGTATGCATGATGTATATGTGCATGCATGGATGTGAATTAAATAATGTATAGGTATTTATAGTTAATAATAGGTATTTATTAATTGGATATGTTTGCATTAAATTAATGTGAATGGGTATATGTGTAATTTGCATTAGTATATATGTAAGTATATAATATGTAGGCATATTTATATATATGTATTGTTGTGTATGCTTGTGTACGTATGTGTACGTGGGTGTACACGTATGTGTCGGGTTGCTCAGGAGTGTGTTTAGCATGTATTTATATTTATTTGTATGTTCGGTTGCATGCTACAGTATTTCGGACCCGTTGCAGGAGACCCGGACTTGATTCAGATTCGTGCCGTTGTGGACCCGATACGATAGTGATTCGAAGACCGATCCATAGGATGATCCGTAGATCAGTGCCAGTTCGTGCAGTGAAGACCAGATGGCGATTCGGATCCAAAACCTCATCATTTCATGTGAGTATTCGTTCTTGTGTATTTACCGTTGTTGGTATGCTTTACATGTTGATCTTATCATTTCATGTGACTTTCTGTTGCATTTTACCAGTTTGATATTTGTACTACTTCATGAGACATGTATGAATGTTCACTTTAATTACCTAGTTGATATGAGCTTGTTACAGTGTCATTTTATGTGTTGGTAGTTGTCGCTGTTGGCTTAGGCCTAGTTTTGATATACCTTTAGACTGTAACTTGACTCGATCTATGATTGGATAGATTAAGTACATAGTTGAGTATCAGATATATGAGGATCTTGTATTTGGACATTGAGATATTAGAGTTATATAATTTCATGAATAGATGATTATTGTTTCAGACTGGGACTATTGTAAAGAAACTTGGACTGTACACTAGATTGATCTTATGTTGGATTGGTTCGTGATTGTGGTTTACATTCTATATTTTATCTGAACAATTATCGGACTTAATATTCCTTACTTGGTGATAATTCAGTTAAGAATTTATTCGGATATTTGAGGACAGATGATATATTTCATTTAGAGTACTTTCCAGACTTGTTATTCTTTCATTGGAAATAACTTAGGTGATGATTCATTCGGATATTGAAGATGGACTTGATATGATGTTACTTTACTAAGAAATTGGATCACTTGATGTTTGGATCAGAATATGGAGTTAGTTGGAGTTCGAGTCGAACTGGGATTTATGTTATTTACATTGGATATTGATCAGTATTTAGATGTGACTGATTTTGTTAGATTGTGACCAGATGGGTGGATATCTTACCTTGGACTTCGATATGTGATATCATATTGGTTTTGGATTATTAGAAGTAAGGGCTCCTAGATGTTTCAACTGATTATATCATTTGAGTAAGGATGAGCTGTTAGTATTGACTCATGAGTGGACTTATTTTAGATTGCGGTTCTTTGAGGATGTTTCGTCTTTAGAAATGATTTCGGTATCTATTGACTTGTTGATCTCGAGGACATGCCATGTGCTTCATGTATAGATATTGATTACATCAGTTAATAGAGATTGAGTTATTATGATGGTGATCTATTCGATGTTAGTGATCTTGTACTTCAGAGCTATCAGATAGCAATTATCAGTTATCAGTTATTGGTGAGACTATTTGTTGGTGATCATATTCTATGTTCAGAGTTCATATGAGTTGGTAGATATTTGTATCAGCTATTGTTATATGCAGTGCAGGCATATGAGATATTGACCGATTCTAGATTAGACTGTCTATTGAACAGTATCTGGATTCGTTATTGTATAAATCTATGTTATCGAAAGTTACTGGGAAATGATGTTTGACCGTAACCCCGGTACAGTTCTACTGTTCATCGTATACACGGTTACCGTTGCTGTTCACTGTTACTGATATTGTTCACCGTGTATACGATTACTGATTTATTGTTACTGTACTGTTATTGTTACTGTCACCATATCATCCCAGTGTTCTAGATAATATGGACATTGACTGATTTAACTGAATTGAATAAATGATAATATAAATTGACAACTTACACTGGGATTGGGGAAATTGATGGAGGAGACAGCGTCTGTATTTTGGGTGGACCTAGGATACAGGTTGCGCAGCCGACTTACGGTTCCACTGCAGGGTTCCGGGGGATGACTGACATCCCGTATTGTTCATATTGTCATTGTTATTGACACATTGTTATTGTTATTGTTATTGACTACCTAGCGGTTAGGACCTGGTTCAGCGCCAGGTGATTAGGCCGTGGTTCCGGGTATGTACGGAACCCACCTAAAGTATGGACAATGTCTCTTCTATTAATTTCAATAACTTAGGAGTCTAATTGACACGTGTAGTAGGCGTAGTATGGGATGCGTCTATTACATGTGATAATGGTGTTCGCTGACATAATAAATGATAATAAATTGTTTATAGCATGCACTGTGACTGACTGTAATTACCTGACTGTATGCATATATAACTATGATAGACATATGATTGTAACCATGACCAGATTTATATACCAGATTAGTGATATTGCTAGGATACACCTCTAGACATCAGTTGTTGTTTATAGTATTTTACTTATCTTTTATTTGCACGCTTAATTATGTTATTGTTATTCAGTTGCTTGTTTATTGATTGAGATTAAAAATAAAGTTCAGATTTGCTTAGTCTCAATGCGAATCCGCTGTAGCAAGGGCTCGAGCGGGTCGTGATCCTCAGGGAAGGATGCGATGCAAGCTTTTCGGCCGATTCCCTTGTATGCTTCAAGTAAGAGGAAAAGATTAGATTTGTGATGAAAATATAAGATTAATAACGTGGTTTTGCTGATCTTCTACCACAACCCTATTGCAAATTAAAGAGCTTGATCTTCATCTTAAGATTAATGTAATTCACCCTAGGTTATTGCCACTATATCAAGAAAGAAAATAAATACATAATTCTAACTAAGTTACATAGATCAAAAACCTAACTATGGTTCCTCCTAACATCTAGGTACAGCCTAATAGAAGACGAATCTCAACTTATGCTGTCCTAGTTCTTAAGTTGAAGTCATGAAAAGTCCTTTTATCATATAACCTAGATTAAGAATTTAAGTATTTTTTTATCTTCTAGAATTAGTTGCCTTTTAAACCTAGGGTTTCTAGTGATGTTCATTAATCGGATCAAGTTTTAATTGCTTCTAGGGTTGCTTCAAGAATCTCAGCAAACCACTAGGAAGATTAGTTCTTCATCATCATTTTTTTTTTGCTTTTTCAATTATTTAATTTTTTTGGTTTTTATCTAACGAGAAAGACTGCAAAAATAAAGAAAAAACGAAAACAAGAAGAGATCGAAGATTAAAACACGAGAGATTGCAAAAGAAATAAATAATTGCAGAAATTTAACAGAGAACAAAAGAGTGACCTTTATTGATGAATCTCCGGTTACACAATTGTCTCCTTCTTCTCCACAAAGAACTTGAAATAAAATTACAACTTGAATAAAAATAGCTAAAGCAAACCCTAATCGTCTCTCCATGCCCCTCTCTGTTGCGAATACACAGATATTTATAGTGCAGAATGTAGAGGAGTCCCGGATAAGAACGTGCCAGAAATAGTTGCCCTGCCTCATCCATAATGCCGCGGATCCGCGGCTTTTGCCGCGCCTCCGCGGCACTTGGTGTCTTCTGGCCACGCGCTTCGGCGCGTGGCCTCTCCTGGTCCGTCCATGTGGGCTTCTGCTTTTAGAAGTGTGATCCTGGCCTTTAATCTAGATTTTCGAGATAACTTGATAATCAAGTTACCCTTAATCCAGATTTCTTCAAATCCTTTCTCCACGAAATTCCTCTCTATCTTGGCCTTTTATCCTTATCCCGCAGGTGTTTAGGGTTTGATAAAAGTCTATCCAACCCTGGGCTTCAAACATGGGCTTGGATCTGGGCTTTTGGGCTCTTTTAGCTTTATTCTTTATTAAATTGATAATTTGAGGCCTGCACATGATAATAAAGAAATATTAATAATTGTGCATTATAATATGACTAAATGTGCAAATGCGATGGTATATATGATGTCAATTATGCATTTTTCACTACCTATCACACCCCACACTTATCTTTTTGCTCGTCCTCGAGTAAAAATCAAAAAGAAAGAGAAAAATCTAATCTAGCTAACTCACTTTCGTAGGAATCACGGTTGCACTTAGCGTGTGCAACAAGCCGTTAAACCTCTAGGTTACCCTAGAGGACGAGTGTTGTCTCGTGAGGGTTTTCAGCGGATTGCACCCACAAAATCCATAAAAAGGAAAATATTTGAATTATATTTGAAGAGACTAAGTAGTCTATAAGTTTTTAGGATCCTCATTTTATTCATTCCTCAAACCTAGTCTTAATAAAGCCAATTGTTGTCCATTTTAGGTAAGAATTAAAATTGAATTCTAATATAGTCTTTTTCGTTACCAAAAAATCATATGCATCCTTTTGTTTCTACTAGGAACTCCTTAACTTGGACTCTCATGCCTCTTTATTATTTTTATAACATCATCTAATTTTCTTTCGTATAAGTATCAAGGCTTCTTGAGGCCCTAATACCTAACTAATTGACTTATTAGATGTGTTAATATATATATATATATTTTTTTGGCATGTATAACTCATCTAATTTTCTTTCGTATAAGTATCAAGGCTTCTTGAGGCCCTAATACCTAACTAATTGATTATTAGATGTGTTAGTACATATAAGTAATTTTTCCTTAGTTCCCTCGGACTTCTAATCCACCCATGTAGCGAACTTAAAGTCGGTGACTCCCAAACCGGTCGGTCTTAGGGCACCAGGTGAGAAAACACCCCGCGGACTCAAATTCAAGTGAACTAGGCCACAAAACTAAGGTATTATTTTTTTATTTTTATTTTTTCATTCACCTTTAGGCGTGAATACTTATGCTTCTTGAGGCACATGTATCCAGCTTTATTAGTGATTTTTTTTTCTTTTTTTTTTTTTATATATGAGGCACAAGGGTCTTTGTCTTAGAATCCTAGATATGCATTAGGTATGCAATATTCATTAAGGTAAAAATCAAGACTAATTATTTATTCAATTTCTCCTCCTATACCTAAAATTTAAACAATTTATTTATTTTGACCAAGTTTTTAGAAATCCTAATCATGATTTTCCTAATCCTTAAAACTAACTTAGATTTCTTTCAAAAAAAATAAGTCAAAATACTGTCCTTTTATAAATTTTTTTTTTTTTTTTTTTTTTTTATTTTATATACCCTTCCCCCACACTTATTTCATGCATTGTCCCTAATGTATGAATGAAATGTATGCATGCATGAACTGGCAGAACGATACAATTACCGATACAGTGGGTCGGAAAGACCCATGGCCACATTAACTTCCGGTACCGACTCCAAAAATATCTTAAGACGTTGACCATTTACCTTGAATGCATTGCCATTTTTGGGATCATAGATCTCTATGGCTCCGTGTGGAAACACCGTCTTAACAATGAATGGTCCTGTCCATCTTGACTTCAATTTGCCGGGAAAGAGATGAAGTCTAGAGCTGTAGAGTAAAACTTTTTGTCCTTGGACGAAAGTTTTTCTCGTGATGGATTTATCATGAAACACCTTAGCTCTATCCTTCGCAATCTTTGCATTCTCGTATGCATCATTCCTCAACTCCTCTAGTTCAGAAATTTGTAATTTCCGAAACTCACCGGCCTTATCTAAATCGAAATTTAGCTGCTTAATTGCCCAAAGGGCCCGGTGTTCTAGCTCGACAGGAAGGTGGCAAGCCTTTCCAAAGACCAGTCTGTAGGGAGACATTCCTAGAATCGTCTTAAAGGCAGTCCTATATGCCCATAGGGCATCCACCAGTTTGATGGACCAGTCCTTCCTATTCTGATTCACAGTCTTCTCCAAGATGAGCTTGACCTGTCTATTGGAAACTTCTACCTGTCCGCTAGTTTGAGGATGGTAGGGCGTAGACAACTTATGTGTTATGGCATATCTTCGCATAAGAGCTTCAAAAGTTCTATTGCAAAAATGTGTGCCATTGTCGCTAATGATGGCTCGAGGGATTCCAAAGCGTGAGATGATATTATCTTTCAAGAATTTGACAACAACTTTGTTGTCATTAGTTTTGCAAGGGACAGCTTCTACCCACTTCGACACATAGTCTACGGCCAACAAGATGTATTGGTGTCCAAACGAATTAGGGAAGGGTCCCATAAAATCAATGCCCCATACGTCGAAAAGTTCTACTTCTAGAATGGGATTTAGGGGCATCATATTTCGTTTGGAAATTCTTCCTATCATTTGACATCTTGTGCAAGTCTTGCAATACTCAAATGCATCTCTAACACAGTTGGCCAATAAAAGCCACTTTGCAGAATTTTCTCGGCAGTTTTGCGAGGACCAAAATGTCCACCGCAAGCGAACTCATGACAAAAAGCTAGCACACTTCTAGTCTCCTCATCGGGGACACATCTCCTAATGATTTGGTCGCTACAATATTTGAAAAGATAAGGATCTTCCCACATGTAATACCGAACTTGAGACAAGAATCGGTATCTATCCTGTTTGGACCAACTAGGTGGTGTTTGGTTTGTGACTAAGTAGTTTACTATGTCAGCAAACCATGGCTCCTTAGAGATGGCTAGAAGTTGCTCATCGGGAAAATTGTCATTGATGGGCAGCTCGACAGAAGGTGCGTTGGGCACACGAGAGAGATGGTCAGCTACGACATTTTCGACACCTTTTTTATCTCGAATTTCGAGATCAAATTCTTGCAGTAGAAGGATCCAACGAATGAGTCGGGCCTTCGCATCTTTCTTAAGCATAAGGTATCGCAGAGCAGAATGGTCAGTGAAGATCGTGGTCTTAGTCCCAAGTAGGTATGGACGGAATTTCTCCAAAGCGAACACTACTGCCAAGAATTCCTTCTCGGTGGTAGTATAGTTCATTGGGCCTCATTAAGCGTCCTACTCGAATAGTAGATCACGTGCTGCTTATTGTCCTTACGCTGTCCTAAGACAGCACCTATCGCAAAATCAGAAGCGTCACACATGATCTCAAAAGGCTTGGACCAGTCCGGAGGTGAGATGATAGGGGCAGATATAAGTTCCACTTTCAATTTCTCCCAAGCACTATGGCACCTATCATCAAAAATGAAGGACACGTCCTTAGCAAGAAGGTTTGTAAGGGGTCTAGCAATTTTGCTAAAGTCCTTAATGAACCTACGATAAAATCCGGCGTGTCCTAAAAAGGATCGAATGTCCTTCACGCATCGAGGAAGTGGAAGTTTCGCAATGATTTCCACTTTGGCCTTGTCTACCTTAATCCCTTCCCTAGATATCTCATGACCTAGGACAATCCCTTGTTGCACCATGAAGTGACACTTTTCCCAATTGAGGGTCAAGTTCTTTTCGGTGCACCTACTCAGCACTAGCTCCAAATGATGGAGACACTGGTCAAATGAATTTCCATGGACTGAGAAGTCGTCCATGAAAATCTCTAGGAAACGCTCGACCATATCAGAAAACAAGCTTAACATACAACGTTGGAATGTGGCGGGGGCATTGCATAGGCCGAAAGGCATTCGACGGTAAGCAAATGTCCCAAATGGACACGTGAACGTTGTTTTCTCTTGATCCTCCGGGGCTATAGGGATTTGGTTATACCCTGAATACCCATCAAAAAGCAGTAATACTCATGACCTGCTAATCTTTCCAACATTTGATCGATGAAAGGGAGGGGAAAATGATCTTTCCTAGTGGCTGCATTCAACTTACGGTAGTCTATGCATACTCTCACCTTGGTAGGCAATCGTGTTTGCACTAACTCATGTTTGTCGTTCTCTACCACTGTAAAGCTAGACTTCTTAGGGACCACGTGCATTGGGCTAACCCATTCGCTATCGGAAATGGAATAAATTATCCCATTATCTAACAGTTTTACTATCTCGGCTTGTACAGCCTCCTGCATAAGTGGGTTTAGTCTACGCTGTGGATCCCTTTTCGGTCTAGTTCCTTCCTCAAGATGAATACGATGCTGGACTATCGTAGGGCTCAGTCCTTTAATATCTGCCATAGTCCAACCAATGGCTTCCCTATGTCTCCTAAGGGTTGCCAGCAGGTCCTCCTCTTGCCTATGGTCAAATTAGATGCGACTATGACCGGTAACGTCTCTCGTTCACCTAGGTAGGCATACTTAAGATGCTTGGGCAAGGCTTTTAACTCCAAAGAAGGAGTTGGCTCAATGGGTGGAGGTGTTAAGCTAGAGTCTCCCATCTCTATAGAACTCAGATTTGATTCCAATTCGATCTCATCAAGGCTAACATCACTTGTTTCTAACTCTTCCTCTTCCTCTTCCTCAAGTATGATCTCATCATTATGCTCACTCGTCATATTTTCAATGGAGTTAACCTCAAAGGGTTGGTCGGTCACATCGTAGGGATGCTTACCTAGGTTGAAAACATTGACTTCCTTGGTCATATCCCCAAAAGTTAATCTCATGGATCCGTTCCTACAATTGATTATTGCATTTGCAGTAGCTAGGAACGGTCTTCCTAAGATGACCGGAGTTTGGGACCTAGGATTAGACACGGGTTATGTCTCTAAGACAATAAAATCGACCGGGTAAATGAAATCTCCTACCCTTATGAGAACATCATTGATCTCTCCCTTAGGAACTTTGATAGAGCGGTCAGCCAACTGAATAGTAACTTGGGTTGGGTTCAGTTCACCTAATCCAAGTTGTTGGTACACGGAGAAAGGGAGCAAATTGATGCTAGCTCCTAAATCGAGGAGTGCTCGATTGATTTCGGCTCGACCTATGGTGCAAGAGATGGTGGGGCAACCTGGGTCTTATACTTGATAGGGATCTGGTTGGACAATAGCTCACTAATGTTAGTGGCTAGAAAAACCTCTTAGGCACATTAGTCTTTCTTTTCTTGGTGCACATGTCCTTAAGGAATTTGGCATAGCTAGGGACATGTTGGATTGCATCAAGAAGTGGAATGTTAAGCCTCACTTGATTGAACACTTCTAATAGTTTCTCCATGTGTGCATTGTTGTTGCTTCTAAGCCTATTTGGAAATGGAGCTATAGGCTGGTGCAACTGACCCGCTGACTTTTCAGCTTCAGTTTCAGTAGGGCTGGATGGAGCAGGAGTGGAACTAGATGGAATGGAAATGGAGCTAGATGGAATGGATGGCATGGATGGATCCAATGGCATGGATACTTGATTATCCACTTGTTTTCCCGATCTAAGTGTATGAACCATATGACACTGATTTGGGTCTTGAGCCTCATTGGCTGGCCTAGGATTCCTAGGGTTAGGCAATGGTTGACTCGGTAGGGTACCCCTTTGTCTCTCTTGCTGGCTCAATTGGATCTCTATCCTACTTAGGACTTGAGCTAGCGTGTCTTGGCTTTTCACTAGTGTATCCACCTTCTTTTCCATGTTGGACATCCTTGTTTCCATTTGTGAATATTGGAAAGAAGGTGGCTGATTTTGATTGGGAAAACCTTGCTGATAGGGCGGATTTTGGAAATTGTTGGAGAATTTGGGCCTAATCTGCTCATTGTTACTAGGGCCCCATGAAAAATTGGGATGGTTTCTCCAACCAGGATTGTAGGTGGGCGAATAAGGATTATTGGCGGGCCTTGTGAGGCCGCACTCATATTTTCGGGCAAACCTTGGTGCGCTATGAAGACAGGACATTCCTCAAACACATGGTTCCTATCTTGACAATAAGTACAGCCCGCCAAAGATGTTGGGCTGACTTGGTTCACAGAGGCTGGCTCCTTAGTTTCAAGAGCCTCAAGTCTACGCATAACGGCCGCTAACTTAGCATCTTGTGCTATGTTGGCCTCAATGGAATGAATACCTCCTTTTGAAGAAGTGGGGTCATTAGTCCTAGATTTCTCAGGAGTAGGGTCCCACTGGATGGCTTTTTCAGCTAAGTCCTCAAACAATGACCATCCTTCATTTTCATTCTTTTCCAGAAATCCTCCTTGACACATGGATTCTAACAATGTCTTAGTGGAATAATCTAATCCATCATATATGACTTGGCAAAGTCGCCATTTCTCTACCCCATGATGGGGACATTGGGCAAGGAGGTCCTTAAACCGCTCGAAGTATTTCCAAAAAGGCTCATTGGCTGTTTGCTTAAACTGTAGGATATTCTTCCTAATCAGTGCAGTCTTGTGAACGGGATAAAATTTCTTCAAGAAGGCCTTGACGAAACTGTCCCAAGTGTCTATAGAACCAACCTCTAGACTGTAGAGCCATTTCTTTGCTAAATCTTTTAAAGCAAAGGGGACAAACCTAAGCTTAATGGCATCTTTTCCCAATTTAGGCATATTAATCATCAAACATACTTCCTCAAATTTCCTTATGAAGAAGTATGCATCCTCTGATTCAAGTCCATGAAACTTTGGAAGGGTGTTGATATATTGTGGCTTAAGCTCAAATGGGTCAACACCGTCATTACTTAGCTTGATGCAAGAAGGAATAGAGGTTCTAAGGGGATAGAACCTATCTTGGAGAGATGGCGGTTGAGCCATGAGGGAGTCGGGCTTTTGCTCGGGTGGTGAACTAGTCCGAGTTAGCCTGGATGTAAGTTGGTCTCTCGACCAAGTGGGCATGCACAGTTAGCAACCAAAGTTCACCCAACCAAAAAAAAGAAAAACAAACAAAAATCCTATTCTAGGGTTATCCTTGACCTAGACGACTCCTAACTTTAGACTGTCCTTAGGAGGTCTATTGTCGACGTCAACCACGAGTTAATCGGCCAGTTCAGGGCAAGACCGGTGGGAGGTTTTCCGTCAGAGACGTTCCTTAATTAAATAACCACCGTTTTCGGGCTTTCGGCCCTCAATCCCTTCGCTAGACACCGATTTGGCAAGGGTTAATTTCGAACAACTTTCCTTCTTCGGTCAATCTCCTATTGAGTCCGAGTTACCTTAGGGGCCAACGTCTAGTCAAGTTTTAATTAGGGTTAGGGTTGTGAGTGTGACTGGTATGATTTGTGGGCCAAGGAAGGGTGATGAAATCCCCACCTTATCTTTGTTATGGGTTATGCCCTTAAAGTGGATTAGTGTACGTGTAAAGCGGTAGAAAAGTAATCACTCAAGAAAGCGGTAAACAAACAAGAGTGCTTCCTAATCTATATGCTATGCAGAACGTACCTTGTCGCCAGCACTCTTCAACAGAATTAAAGAATTAAAAATAGACACGTGCCCTAAAATGCAAGAGTCTAAAAATCTTTTTTTTATTTTTTTTTTTCAACAAATAGGTTAATGTTAATTATTAACAGATGCAGGGTGATCACAGAGATAAAATAATACAGCAGAAAATATTCGTTTGCACTGCAGAGCAACCTGCAGAAAACTCTGTAAGTAGTCCTCTACAATTGCCGCGATTTCGCGGCTTTTGCCGTGGAAACGCGGCAAAGTTGTAGGTCCAGATGCTCTGCCTTCGAGGGCAGAGGCACTGGATAGCAATATGTGTCTTCTGCTACTCTGTTTCTGCTTCCTGTTCTCTGTACCTGCAACAGAAAAGAAAAATGATTAGAACGAGAAATCGTGCCGTTCCTTCCCCGGCAACGGCGCCAAAATTTGATTGAGATTAAAAATAAAGTTCAGATTTGCTTAGTCTCAATGCGAATCCGCTGTAGCAAGGGCTCGAGCGGGTCGTGATCCTCAGGGAAGGATGCGATGCAAGCTTTTCGGCCGATTCCCTTGTATGCTTCAAGTAAGAGGAAAAAGATTAGATTTGTGATGAAAATATAAGATTAATAACGTGGTTTTGCTGATCTTCTACCACAACCCTATTGCAAATTAAAGAGCTTGATCTTCATCTTAAGATTAATGTAATTCACCCTAGGTTATTGCCACTATATCAAGAAAGAAAATAAATACATAATTCTAACTAAGTTACATAGATCAAAAACCTAACTATGGTTCCTCCTAACATCTAGGTACAGCCTAATAGAAGACGAATCTCAACTTATGCTGTCCTAGTTCTTAAGTTGAAGTCATGAAAAGGTCCTTTTATCATATAACCTAGATTAAGAATTTTAAGTATTTTTTATCTTCTAGAATTAGTTGCCTTTTAAACCTAGGGTTTCTAGTGATGTTCATTAATCGGATCAAGTTTTAATTGCTTCTAGGGTTGCTTCAAGAATCTCAGCAAACCACTAGGAAGATTAGTTCTTCATCATCATTTTTTTTTGCTTTTTCAATTATTTAATT
The DNA here is from genome assembly GCA_038442645.1 of Agave tequilana. Lineage (NCBI taxonomy): Eukaryota > Viridiplantae > Streptophyta > Magnoliopsida > Asparagales > Asparagaceae > Agave > Agave tequilana. Next base: position 44,948 of record JAVJIF010025416.1, on the reverse strand, counting down.
TTTTTGGTTTTTATCTAACGAGAAAGACTGCAAAAATAAAGAAAAAACGAAAACAAGAAGAGATCGAAGATTAAAACACGAGAGATTGCAAAAGAAATAAAATAATTGCAGAAATTTAACAGAGAACAAAAGAGTGACCTTTATTGATGAATCTCCGGTTACACAATTGTCTCCTTCTTCTCCACAAAGAACTTGAAATAAAAATTACAACTTGAATAAAAATAGCTAAAGCAAACCCTAATCGTCTCTCCATGCCCCTCTCTGTTGCGAATACACAGATATTTATAGTGCAGAATGTAGAGGAGTCCCGGATAAGAACGTGCCAGAAATTAGTTGCCCTGCCTCATCCATAATGCCGCGGATCCGCGGCTTTTGCCGCGCCTCCGCGGCACTTTGGTGTCTTCTGGCCACGCGCTTCGGCGCGTGGCCTCTCCTGGTCCGTCCATGTGGGCTTCTGCTTTTAGAAGTGTGATCCTGGCCTTTTAATCTAGATTTTCGAGATAACTTGATAATCAAGTTACCCTTAATCCAGATTTCTTCAAATCCTTTCTCCACGAAATTCCTCTCTATCTTGGCCTTTTATCCTTATCCCGCAGGTGTTTAGGGTTTGATAAAAGTCTATCCAACCCTGGGCTTCAAACATGGGCTTGGATCTGGGCTTTTGGGCTCTTTTAGCTTTATTCTTTATTAAATTGATAATTTGAGGCCTGCACATATTAAATAAAGAAATATTAATAATTGTGCATTATAATATGACTAAATGTGCAAATGCGATGGTATATATGATGTCAATTATGCATTTTTCACTACCTATCATTTATCATGTTATTTAGTTATCTTATGTCTGCAGTTATTCTTGTTATTATTTTATGCACATTGTTTATATGCACGAGTTCTTCTCTTTACACACACACTCACCAGGTCGCTTTCTGACGACCCTGGATTTGCACGTCCAGATATTGGACGCTTTGTTTCTATTGTGCAGGTGTTCGATGAGATGGTACGCTTTGCGAGGAGCTTGGGTCCTCTCCCTTTTATTCTGGTATTCCTGCATTTTCTTTATTCCTACTATTATTCTTGATTCATGTATATCACACTTAGCTTCCATTCTATTCCTTATTTCATTGAGATCATGTGTAGCCTTATATGTATTATTGCAGTGATTATGATTTATGTTTCAGATTTATAGCTTGTACAGGTTAATTTAGGCTTAGCGTGTATACGTGGGGTCTTTCCTCGCGTATATATGTCGCCGACTCTCGTCGCGACTCCGTTTTCCCGTATTTTGGGAAGCGGGGCGTGACAGAATCTCTTTTACACTCTTGATAAAAACTCCTCTTTTGATTGGAAGGATTTGCTCTAAATCAAGTGGAGGAAAAACTCTAAATAGTTCAGGAAAAACTGGTGAAAACCCACTTGAAAATCTTGGTGAAAAATAATGACCAAACCCCAAATTTATAGGCCTAGAAAAATTAGCCGTTGGGGTCTGTCAGAACTGACGGTTGACCGCCCGGTCGGCCGGCCAACGGTCATATTTCAGACCGTTGTGCCATCGATCGACCGGCCGGTCGACCGAGACCAGGATACATAGAGCAGACTCTCTGTCCGGTCGGCCGTCACGGTCGACCGGGGCTTTCCAGAGAGCAGGCTCTCTGGACGGTCGACCGTCCCGGTCGACCGGCCCTCCTGCCAGAACTGGCGTGCACGTCCGTGCACGTCGGTCGACCGAGTCGGTCGACCGCCGAGGCCAGATCAGAAAACTGGGATTAAAACTTGGTCTTTTTGTTTGAAATAAAATCCCATAAAATACTGAAAAATCTACAAAAAATAGTTTTACCAATATACTTTGATAAACAAACATGCTTGCACAAAATCAAGGCATGTTACAAATGATTTGGACTATTTTTGTAACTTGAAAATATTGATTCAAAACTAACATAGTATTTTTCAAAACTTGATTTTTTCAAAACTTGTTTTCCAAACTTCACTAGAAACAAAAACAAGATATTCAAACTCATTAAAGCATATGGTGCATGGATATGATCCACTACACAAACATGGTGAAATATCTATGTTTTTGACATTAAGCTCTAAAATTGGTTTTGGTTAAAAAGGCAAGAATATAGGAAATTCAAGTTTACATGTTTTAACCAAAAGAACAAACCGGTATTTTGTCAAACTAAAAAATCTTTTCTAAAAAGAAATCTCTTTTCGAAAAACAAACTAAATCAAGAGTGTGTGTGTATATGATATACTTGAGCAATCCACCAACTATTCTATCCTTTACATTTTATCTAAAAATAAAATCTTATAAAACAAACCTAGACACAAGTCTTCATCTTCTTGAAGTCTTCACTTGAAGCCTTCTTGACTTGGTCCAAACACCGTGCTAGCTTCAAAACTTGACTTTAAATCCTTTGTTGAAGATATGCACCTACTAAGATCTTGATCATGAATCTGTCACTAATTAAACACAAGATCATTAGTACTATAACTACATGAGTTGATCATCATCAAAACTAGAGTGATGGGCCTTCGGGCCAACATATACATGTTGATGTCGTACACAATACCGAATGTAGATCGGTCTGATAAGTCATATTTTTTAATTAGATTTTAGCTAAAAAATATTACTTAAAAATCTACTATTTTAGATTTTGTTATTTTTTGGCAAACCAATCAATGAAGAGGGTTGCTTTCAAGTTGTGTTCCTCTCAACTTAAAAAAGTACAATTGCATAATTATGCTGACGGTGCCTTCACAACTAATTTCGCAATTCTCTGTCTATAACAATTAAAACTTTAATTTATAGTTTTCATTTGTATTTTCAAAAAAACAAAGAAAAAAGAATAAGAACACAAAATCAACGCACATACTAAAAACACAACAACAAATAACAATTTATATATTAAACGTATCAAAAAAATAAAGAAAAAAACTAAAGTGTATCTTTATTTTTCCACCATAAATAATTTCTTTCTTTCTTTTATAATTTCCTCACTAATATATATATATATATATAATATATAATATATATATATATATATATATATATATATATATATATATATAGAGAGAGAGAGAGATAAACTTGTGTTCTTCTAAAAGGATTTGAGCTCGAATTCTTCCCATTCAAATACAACTCTCCGATATTCGAATATAAGATCTACTCTGTTGAAGTTGATCTATATTATTTCAAGTATTTATAAACCAAAAATCAAGTATTTTAAATACTTTTTGCCCATCCATCGAGTGACGCAAAATGGACTGCCGAAAGTAGTGAGTTGGTTATATCTATGTCTTTAGACATACAAATTCTTGATCCGGCCATTTCATTATGATCTAAACATTAAAAACCCCTACAAACCAAATTTTGTTAGGTTTCAAATGTTCTACACTGTTAAACTAACCAACTCACTATTTAGACCGTCTATTTTTCTCCTACTTGATGGATGGACAAAAGGTATTCAAAATACTTGATTTTTGATTTATAGATACTTGAAATAATATAGATTAACTTCAACGGAGTGGATCTTGTATGTCAGAGGGTTGAATTTGAGTGGAAAGGACCCGGGCTCAAATTCTTTTGGAAGGACACAAGTCTATATATATATATATATATATATATATATATATATATATATATATATATATATATATATAGAGAGAGAGAGAGAGAGAGAGAGAAATGTATATCAACCGACGGCTGAGAGACCCTCTCAGCCTGCGGTAATGTGGCACATTATTAGCCACACTAGAAAGGACGCCCCGCGTATTGAAACAGTTGAAATTACTAAATACCCCTGCAGTGATGTGTCACAGTTATCTTTAATAATTGTGGCCAAACTGCACGAAACTAATTTGAATACTTCTTTATTATTTTTTTTGTTATCTGATTTGAAATTTACTGATTTTTAATATAGTCGCAGTTTTACATTTTTTCGCATGTAATGTATAAATTATTAATTTTTTTAAACTGTCAACATTTTTTTATCAAATCACGAAACTAATTAGAATGCTTCTTTATTAATTTTTTTTGTTATCTGATTTGAAATTTACTGATTTTTAATATAGTCGCAGTTTCCTTTTTTTCACATGTAATGTATAATTATTATTATTTTTTACATATAGCATGCGATCAAGGACTGCGACTATGGTCGCAGTACTCACGACAGCATTTTTTTTGGATCATTTTTTTTGCTAAGTTAAATGTAATAACGGTAACTAAGGACTGATACTATAGTCGCAGTTTACGTATATTTTTATATGTTTGCTCTTTACTGTAACTGTTGTCTCAGTCGCCTATAAACTACGAATTTTTTTAGTTATTGCATGCGAAGTAGGACTGAGACTATGGTCGCAGTGTTTAAGAACAGCAGTCGCAGTTTCTAATTTGTGATATACAGTGAAATATACGGTGAAATATACTGATTTGAGAGGATTGCGATCATGTTCGCAGTATTATCTGTTTATATAGTTTAATTTTTGAACTGCGACCATGGCAGCTGTTTATAACTTTATTGAATGCAAAAGATCAAACTGTTTTATGACTGGACAGCGACCATAGTCGCAGTTTCATATGTAATTATTATATGAGTACTGCGACCATTATCGCAGATAAGATGCAGAAATAATAATTATACGGCATACTTTATATGTATTTTAAAAATATGAAAGATTTTTTTACAGATAGAAGTAAATTTTATTTATAACATAATATGATCAGAAAGAGACCTTACAAAAAAAGAGCATTAAAATCTGTTAACAGAAAGCAAAATAACGTTGAATATCAGAAGAATAGGAAATCCTAATCCTCGTCGTCATCACCATCATAAGCAGATTCGTCGTCTTCATTCTCCTCGTCCTCATCATCTTCCTGTTTTTGAGGATTTTTTTGTTCATCGATAAACTCCCAGAATGGATCGTCTCTATCAAGCTCTTCCTCAGATTCGTGTCGAGAAAGCGAGCCTCCAGCATCAGAGGACATGCTTTCATCAAGCATGTCTCTGTCAAGTGGCTGAGGAATAATTTCCTCCTCACTAACCCACATGAAAACTTCATCATCCTCATGAAGAGGAGGATCAGTTAAAATATTATTTGATGTAGTGATATAGTCAAAAGGAGTGAAGTCCAGACTGGTATCAGATTCACTATAATAGCCTGAAGAAAGAGGACCGGTGGGGGAATGATTGAAGTTGAAATCTGAGTGTTCAGAGGAAGAAGATGGGGAAGACATGATTCAAGAATGAATTATTTTCTGGAAGTTTTTGAAATCAAATTGAAAAGGAAGAGCAAAAATATTGTTTTTAGATATGAGATAATGTATTAGTTACAAGCACTATATAAAGGTAAAGAATGTGAAAGAACATGAATAGTAATAATAATTGTTACAGGTGAAGGTTGAGTATTGGAAGAAGTGGTAAAAAAAATTAAATATTTAATTGAAGAGTTATGGCGGGAGAATCCGAAGAGTTCCTTTTTTCTAGAGGTTTACTGCGTGAACTACAAATTAACTTTTTATAGAATGTTTTCCCTATATCTTTAGATTACGTATGGTGCACATCTTTCCTTTATCGAGATTAATATTATTGCATCTCTTTTTCCGAGACTGTTGTTGTATCACGGTAGATAGAATATTAATTACTTCATTTAATTCATTTAATTCAGTGTAATTAATATAGTATTTTATAAGATGTGATATACGCTAATCTACTTTGTAAACTTATAAAAAATCTGTTACATGAGGCATGCGAAAAAGGATTGCGACTTTAGTCGCAGTGCTGAAAAAAGATTGCGACCATGGTCGCTGTTCTGAACGAGGTCGCAGTGCTGAACGATAGCATGTTTCGTCTGTTATTTTTATGGGAATAAGGAATGCGACTAGGGTCGCAGACGTTATATAAAAAAGGAATGCGACTAGGGTCGCAGACTGCGACTTTTTTTATACTATGACTGCGACTAGTGTCGCAGTCGTCATATAAAATTGAAAGTTATATTGTATTAATTCTGCGACGATGGTCGCAATGTTCGAAACGATATCATGTTTCGTCTGTAGTAGAATTAAGAATTTTATAACTGTAGATATATTCAGCTGAAAATTCTGTAGGTAAATTTTGTTTGTGGATGAGTTTATGCTAGTTTAGAAGTAAAAAAGGGGTATTTTTGTCATTTTGATTCACGAATGTTTAGGCGGGATTTTTTTTTTTTTTTTTACGCCTACACTCTGCGGCCGATCTGTGGCATATATTCAGCCACGTCACCGCGGGCTGAGAAACTCTCTCAGCTGTCGGCTGAGGTACAGTAACCATATATATATATATATATATATATATATATATATATATATATATATATATATAGGAGAGAGAGAGAGAGAGAAAAATGTATATCAGCCTGCAGCTGAGAGAACTATCTCAGCCTGCGGTGACGTGGCTCAATTTTGTCACCCCACTAACTTGCGGCCCGCTTATAGAAAGAAGTTAAATTACTAAATACCCCTTATGAAAAGCTACTCTTTCGGTAAAAGACAGTGGATATGTATAGTTTATTATATTTTTATATTTTCTGACGTTATTCAATTTTTGTGACAATTATCTTTTATAACTGCGGCCAAACTGCCAACATTTTTTTATTAAATCACGAAACTAATTTGAATGCTTCTTTAAATTTTTTTATCTGATTTTATATTTAATGATTTTTAATATAGTCGCAGTTTTTTTTTTTCGCATGTAATGTATAATGCGATTAAGGACTGCGACTATGGTCGCAGTACTTAACGAGAGCGATAGTATAATCGCAGTTTACGTATTATTTTATATTTTTTGTTCTTCATTTGTGACTGTTGTCTGATCGTCCCATGAACTATTAAATTGATTTTTACATATAGTATGCGATCATGGACAGCGACTATGGTCGCAGTACCGCGACTATGGTCGCAGTACTTAACGAGAGCGATAGTATAATCGCAGTTTACGTATTATTTTATATTTTTTGTTCTTCATTTTGTGACTGTTGTCTGATCCTCCTATGAACTATTAAATTGGTTTTTACATATAGTATGCGATCATGGACAGCGACTATGGTCGCAGTACTTAACGAGAGCGATAGTATAATCGCAGTTTACGTATTATTTTATATTTTTTGTTCTTCATTTTTGTGACTGTTGTCTGATCCTCCTATGAACTATTAAATTTATTTTTTACATATAGAATGCGATCATGGACTGCGACTATGATCGCAGTACCCACGTCTGCATTTTTCTGGATGATTTTTTTTTGCTAAGTTAAATGTAATAACGGTGAATAAGTACTGATTCTACAGTCGCAGTTTACGTATGTTTTTATATGTTTTGCGCTTCACCGTAACTGTTTTCTCAGCCGCCTATAAACTATGAATTATTTTTACATATTGCATGCGTAGTAGGACTGCGACTATGGTCGCAGTGTTTAATAACAGCAGTCACAGTTTCATATGTAATTAAAAGAGCTTATAAGTTAATATAGTGAGAAAGAGACCTTACAAAAAAATAGAATTAAAAGCTTTTAAAAGAAGACAAAATAAGGTTGAATATCAGAAGATCAGGAAATCCTAATCCTCGTCATTATCACCATCATAAGCAGATTCGTCGTCTTCATTCTTCTGCTCTTCCTGTTCATCACTTATTTCCTCATCATCTTCCTGTTTTTGAGGTTTTTTTGTTTCACCGATAAACTCCCAGAATGGATCGTCTCTATCAAGCTCTTCGTCCGACCCGTTGCGAGAAAGCGAGCCTACAGCATCGAGGACATGCTTTCATCAAGCATGTCTCCGTCAAGTGGCAGAGGAATAATGTCTTCCTCACTAACCCACATGAAAACTTCATCATCCTCATGAATAAGAGGATCAGATAATACATTATTTGATGTAGTGAGATAGTCAAAAGGAGTGAAGTTCAGACTGGTATCAGATTCACTAGAATATCCTGAAGAAAAAGGACCGGTGGGGGAACGATTGAAGTTGAAATCTAAGTGTTCAGAGGAAGAAGATGGGGAAGACATGATTCAAGAATGAATTTTTTTTTGAAAGTTTTTGTAATCAGATTGAAAAGGAAGAGCAAAAATATAGTTTTTAGGGATGAGATAATATATTACTTACAAGCATTATATAAAGGTCAATATTGTGGAAGAACATGAATAGTAATAATAATTGTTACAGGTGACGGTTGAGTATGGTAAGAAGTGGTAAAATAAAATTAAATATTTAATTGAAGATTTATTGCGGGAGAGTCCGAAGAGTTCCCTTTTTCCAGAGGTTTAATACGTGAAGTACAAATTAACTTTTTATAGAATTGTTTGCCTATATCTTTAGATTACGTATGGTGCACATCTTTCCTTTATCGATATTAACATTAGTGCATCTCTTTTTTCTAGACTGTTGTTGTATCACGGTAGAAAGAATATTAATTACTTCATTTAATTCAGTGTAATTAATATAGTATTTTTTATAAGATTTGATATACGCGAACTGTTCTCAGGGTCGCATGGCTAATCTACTTTTTAAAAATATAAAAAATCTTTTACATAAGACATGCGAAAGAAAATTGCGACTTTGGTCGCAGTACTGAAGTAGGTCGCACTGCTGTACGATAGCATGTTTCGTCTGGTATTCTTTATGCGAATAAGGAATGCCACTAGGGTCGCTGACCTTACAAAAAAGGAATGCGATTAGGGTCGCAGACGTTATATAAAAAAGTTTTGTTATACTATGACTGCGACTAGTGACTGCGACTTGTGTCGTAGTCGTCATATAAAAAGTTATATTGTATTAAGTATGCAACCATGGCATGTTTTTTTACTTTTCAATGTTTCTGCTTATTTTACATTATGTTGATCTAAATTTTTTTTATTATATTTTTCGATGTAGTAGAATTACGAACAACTGAATTTTTTTTAGGTAAATTTTGGTTGTTGATGACTTTATTCCAGTTTAGAAGTAAAAAGGGGTATTTTCGTCAATTTGTTTCACGATTGTTTAGGCGGGATTTTTTTTATTTTTTTGCGCCTACACTCTGCGGCCGATATGTGGCATATATTCAGCCACGTCCCGCCGGCTGAGAAACTCTCTCAGCCTGCCGGCTGAGGTACAGTAACCCCATATATATATATATATATATATATATATATATATATATATATATATATATATATATATATATATATATATATATGGGCTTACTGTACCTCAGCCTGCGGGCTGAGAGAGTTTTCTCAGCCTGCGGGCGTGGCAACATCACCGCCCCACATCTGTTAAAAAATTTGGCGGACAAAATCCTGTAAAATCCCGCCCAATTTAATGCCAGTCACCTCAACATTGTATTTTCCGAAAATACCCTCCATCACAACCTTTTACCTTATTGTAAAAAAATTGTCTTCCAAAAAAATTTACAGCTCTAAAACTTCAACCGGCGGTTCTGATCCAATTAGTTCTTTTCCTTCAAAAATTTCATCCGTTTTTGAAAAAAAATATTTGCAACTGATGGCGCCTAAGAAATCATCCGTCGAAAAAGGTACTACAAAATTGATATTTTCAAAAAATTTTAGGGTTTTGTGTATTTTAATAGTTTTAAATTTTTCAAGATTTATTTCTGAAGTCGCATATTTTTTTAAATTTTTTTTAAATATTGGAAACATGGTCGCAATTACGAAAGAGATTTTCAAACTTTAGACGATAAAGGTCCTATTTTTTGAAAGTTTTTATTATTTACTTCTATTTTTACTGTGTCGCAGTTCAGATCTGTGCGACTTTGGAATTTTTTTTTTTTTACCTTTCCTTGTAGATGAATGCGACGTAGGTCGCAGTATATGAAATTTACTTTTTTTTCTCACATACTGACGACATGGGGTCGCAGTTGTTTAAATAAGAGTTGTAGTCTCAAGTCTTCACCAAGGTCGCAGTTTATTTTAAATAAATGTTTTTATCAAACTTGTGTCGCAGTTGTTTCTTTTTGAACTGTAGTCTTATGCGACCTTGGTCGCAGTGTTGGCCCTGGTCGCAGTTGTTCTGATTGCACTGTAGCCCTATGCGACCTTGGTCGCAGTGCGACCTTGGTCGCAGTACATGTAGTACGACCCTAGATTGCAGTGTAGTCATGGTTCTAGTTGTTTTTTTTTTTTGCAATGCATGACTGCGACCGAGGTCGCAGTTTATTAAAAAACAAATATGCTTTTTATTCCCTTATAATTTTTAAATAATCATTGGTCTAAAGTGTTTAATTTTTCTTCCTACGTAGGTAAACAACAGATACAGGTTCGTCCTCTGAGATCAAGCATAAAACCAATGTGCCAGTTAATGAAGAAATTTAAAAAGTACATACAGCCTGATTTCGTAGAGGCGATGAAGAATACCCCATTTGGCCCAATCTTCATGGCGTTCTACAATGAAGAATTTGGGGCTGAAAAAGCTCTAAAATCAAACGTTGCCGTACTACGTATTTTAGACCAGTATGACAGGAATACAAGGATCTTTACAATTGGGGGCAAAGAGATTGAGTTAACAGTGGAGGATGTTGCCCTTACTTTTGGTCTACCTGTCAATGGGGTAGATTTTGTGATGAATAAGACATGTACGCTGAAAGATAGAGGGGTTATAAAATATTTTTTCCCCAATATAAAGAAGATCACAAAAGTATCTATTGAAGATGCTTTGGATAATCTTCTTGTCAAGAGAAGGAGGAGGGATATATTAGATGTGACACAGGATGAACAATTTGAGCAGCAAATGTCTATGAAGGAAATTATAAGAGACATAAATAGACTTGCAGCTCAAGACTTTACCACATTAGTCATCCTATACATGTCGGCCACTCTTTTCTTCTCTGGCAGTAAATGCACGGTGCCGTGGTATATTGTGGAACAGATTGCCAATATGTAACTAATGAGGACAATATGCTGGGCAAAAGCTGTTTGGCAATTCCTGATTGACTCAATGGACATCTTCGGGCAAACCACGTACGAGCTGCAAGGATGCTCCGTGCAAATTATTGTAAGTAGAAATCTCAAATTTGGCCAACATTGTATGAAATTTACCCATAAATTGAGAAAATTTGTGGAAACTAATTTAATTTTTAATTTTTGCAGTATTGGCTGTGTGAGAGGGCACCTATTTTTGAGCAGAGGTCTGGTTTGGAGGAAAAAACCCCACGCGCAGTAAGATGGGACCTCCAAAATATTGGCAGATCTCTACTTGAAGTTGATTTAAAAAAGATTGACAGCAATATTGTAAGTTAAACTTCTTTTTATGTGTAGTACAAATAAAATGCGACCATAGTCGCAGTATTGAGCTGCAACTTTCGCAGTTCGTTTTATGCCTGACAAATAATGTGCGACCATGGTCGCATTCTCTTGAAAATACCCTTTTCAACAGAAATGCGACCATGGTCGCAGTGTTGAGCTGCATGTCTTGGCAGATAAATTTATGCACGACAAAACATACTGCGACCATGGTCGAATTATTATCCAAAAATATTTCATAAATAAACTGCGACCATGGTCGCAGTATCATTATTTCATTGTTTTATTTTTAGCTTACCTTTTTCTGTTTATTTTCAGATTTTGAGTCGAATGGCCAACATCTCTAATGATGAAAAAAATATGGTTGGCCTTCCTGTTGAAGGGGAAGAGGATGAGGAAGAAGAAGTAGCAGAAGATGAAGATGAAGATGAAGGTGAAGAAAAAGAAGAAGAAGAAGGTCAAAGTGAAGGAGATGAAGGAGGCCATACATGTAATGAGGCTGACATCCCGGCGGAAAAGGAGCCAGAACCGGCTGAAACGAGTGAGCAAGAACCAATTTTTTAAGGTTATTTGCCACCTCCACCGGATGTTCAAGCAGCAGAAATAAAACGATTGAGGTCTGCAAATCAGCTCTTGAGAGATTATGTTTCTTAGCTTGAAAAAAAGATTGAAAATATGGAGACTGAGAAAAGACTCAAGGCTGAATTAAAATTAAAAAGAAGAGAAAAAAGAGAGAAGAAAAATCAAAAAAGGCAACAGGAGAATAGAAGAAGGAAGAGGAGGAGAATGAAAGGAGGAAGAGGGAAGAGGAAGAGAAAGAGAAGGAGAAGAAGAGGGAAGAAGAGAAGGAAAAGGAGAACAGGAGGAGAGAAGTGGAGGAGAAGGAGAAGGAGAATAGAAGAAGGGAAGAGGAGGAGAATGAAAGGAGAATGAGGGAAGAAGAGGAGAAGGAGAAGAAGAGGAGGGAAAAGGAGGAGCAGGAGAAGGAGAAGAGGAGGAGGGAAGAGGAGGGGCAGGAGAGGAGGAGGAGGGAGGAGGAAGAGAATGAGAAGAAGAGGAGGAAGGCGCAGATGGAGAACAAAAGAATGAAGGAGCAGATGGAGAAGCAGGGTGAAGAGGAGAAGAAGAAAAAACTGGAAGAGGATAAAATCATGGGTTCTGAGTCTGTTTTAATTTTTACTGGGGAAGATATTTCAAGTTTTTCTCTGAATCTAACTCAAATGACTCAAGAAATCCAAAGAGATAGAGCTTCTGAAGAAGAAATTCAAGAACATACTCCGCCTCAGAAGCAATCCTCAAAAGAAGCTGTTTTGGAAACCTCTAAAGGAACAATAAAAAGGGGAGTCAAAGAACGAAAGCGCGCTGAAAGAGATCGCGATGACTCCGACTTTGTTTATCCAAAACAGAAGAAGAAAAATGAAAATCCTCTTCCACAGCCTGCGGCTGCGAGTTCTACCGCTGGTTTCGGCGACAAAGAGATTTCCTCCACTGAGCCAAAATCGACAGAATTGAACGAAACCACATCATACAGAATTCTGCAGCCCCATCAACAAGATCTTATAAAACATTTCTTCGACAAGTCCTACTCTGAGTAAGTTAATTCATATCAAAAAATTTCTGTTATACCTTTATATAAGAACAATTAAATTACTAACTTTGTTTTGAATATCTTGCAGTTCTACTGCGTATCAGGATACCAATAATTCAATCATCATTTCAAGGAATGACATTGAGGACCTGATGTTCAGTAGAGACTTAGATGCAAATGTAATTCATTTCTACATGCAGCATCTTGAGAAAAGAGAAGGATTAAAAAGCATATTCTTCCGAAGCGAAGCTTGGGTAAAAATCTACTTTCTCCTTTACGGTTTAATGTAATATCAACTCTGGAACAGATTACTAATATTCTCTATCTCTGTGTAGGCATAAATCATGTACTACGACTAAGGTCGCAGTGAATAATTATAATGTACTGCTACTAACACATGTACTGCGACTAAGGTCGCAATTTATAATTAAAATGTATTGCTACTAACTAAGGTACTGCGACAAAATGTAACAGCTGCGACCTGCGACCAAGGTCGGAGCTGCGACCAAGGTCGCAGTTTATAATTAAAATGTATTGCTATTAACTCAGATACTGCGACAAAAATGTAACAGCTGCGACCTGCGACCAAGGTCGGATCTGCGACCAAGGTCGCAGTTTATAATTAAAATGTATTGCTACTAACTCAGGTACTGCGACAAAATGTAACAGCTGCGACATGCGACCAAGGTCGGAGCTGCGACCAAGGTCGCAGTTTATAATTAAAATGTACTGCTACTAACTCATATACTGCGACTAAATAATATAGTGCGACTAAGGTCGCAGTTTATAATTTTTTGTTATATTTTAAATTCATTTTGAATTTGATTTAAATTTTTTTTCTTCTTGTCCGCAGCACGGTGTTGTAAATAAAATTGAAGATCTGGAAGGTCATTTCATCAAGCAGAAGCTGTTGAAAAACTGGACAGCTGACGTGCAGTACATGTTCTTCCCGATCAATCACAAACATAGTGCCGACGAGCAGGGATTTCACTGGACCTTACTGGTATTCGATTGCACCACAGAAGAGTGGATTTTTTACAACTCTTTGGTCCCAGCTGACAAAAAAAGTAGTATACCACAGCTTTACCAAAGAGATGCAAGAATAATGGTGAGTTGAAATTTAATATTTTGATTAATTTGATTAATACTAATTTTTTTTCCTATTGACATTGCAGAAAGAAAGATTATTAGAGATTTTTGAGATTCATTCCAAAAAAAAATGAGAAAAAATAAAATAAAATACGCAAAATGCCCCCAACAATCAAACAGGTATATAAATTTTTGACATGTAATTTCATTTCATATTTTCTACTTTTTTTTAGTACAAAAACTAATTTCATTTAATGATTGCTCTATGGAAATTTCAGTGTTGATTGCGCTATATATGTATGCAAGTACATGGAAAGCATAGCGTCTGGCTATCATCTATCAGCTGCTGATGCTGTTACGGTTGATGCTGTACAGAAACTAAGAAGTGAGCTTGCATACATGATACTTGCAGATGTAGAGAAGAGTTGGGATGAAGAAACAGACATTATACGACATACGACATATGAAGACTGATAGTTGACAAATTATTGATATACCACAATTTTTTTTATAAATGTAAAAAATATTTCAAGTGCAATTCATTGCATAATTTTTTTGTTGTATTGATTTAATTTATACACATTTCTATACATTTATTTATTATAAGTTCCATTGATTATTTACAGTCTTCATTTGTTAGAACTTGGCTTTTACTATTGCGTACTGATGTTAGAAACAAACATGCCTTCAGTAATTGTGTTAATCAACAACAACACTGCGACCTTCGTCGCTATGCGTGTTAATATAAAGGAAACACCTACCTAACGTACAGCGACTTAAGTCTTCACCATCTCAAAAATCTAAAAAGAAGGTTGCGACTTTGGTCGCAGTTGATAGCCGCAGCCTTAGTAAAATACAATGCGACTTTGGTCGCAGTTGATGGCGGCAATGTTTTAATCAACAATAACACTGCGACCTTGGTTGCTATGCGTGTTAATATTAAGGAAACACATACCTAACGTACTGCGACTTAAGTCTTCACCACCTCAAAATTTTAAAAAGAAGGTTGCGACAGTTGATAGCCGAAGTCTTAATAAAATACAATGCGACCTTGTTCGCAGTTGATGGCGGCAATGTTTTAATCAACAACAACACTGCGACCTTAGTCGCTATGCGTGTTAATATAAAGGAAACACCTACCTAACGTACTGCGACCTAAGTCGCAGTACATGTAGTGCGACCCTAGATTGCAGTTGCTGGCCATCTTTATCAATAACAACACTGCGACCTTGGTCGCAATTAATCATGTACACTGCGACCAAAGTCTCTGACTACATTATGTACAAAAAAAATTAAACTATAAAGTAGAACTTTAAAGTACAAGTACATACAAAAATAATACAGTAGAAATCAAAGAATGATAATAAATCTAATTATAATTACACGCCAGTGTCAGAATGCGACTTAATCTCTCTACACTGTGCGACCCTGGTCGCACTTCATAAAAAATTGAAGTCTTTGTTCCTTCGAGATAGAGGCAACCCAAACCTACTTCTTCTGCCAATAAAAAAAATAAATAGTAAGAATTTTAAAGATTAATCGTTATAAAAAAAAATGATTAACAGGTTTAATGTAATATACCATTAACGGACAACCAGTCCTTTAATGGCCCAGCTCTTGGCAGTTACCACATCTTCGATGCTTAACTTCCTTCTGATATATAGAATCTTCAAAATCAGACTTAAGCCTGGATGCAGCTCTAGGTCTCCCCTTGGTTGGTACAGGACCAATTGGATCACGTATATTCAATTCTTCACCATCTCGCAATATGACAACGGATCCACTGGAACCAACGGTAGTCTTAGGATGTGATGAATGATCATTTCCTGACATTGCTCTGTATTCTCTAGTGGTATTTTGGGCAAAACTTTCCAAAACTCCCTCCAACTTTGAAATATTTTCATCAGAATCAGCGACCATGTCCAGAATTGTATTAAATTTTGAACGAACTGTCCACAATCTAGCCGTCCGTGGAGTGCCTTGGCTGGGAAAAGGCCTCATGCCATTTTCAATTGCAACGTTTTTGTAACGAGCATCCAACCTCCATCTCTGAAGTATATATGATTCCGGTATATGTGTAACGTGATTGCGCCACAAAATACACAGAATATGTCTACATAGGATACCCTCTGTTTCAAATAACGAGCAACTGCAAGAAACATGAAGTTCCTCTCGCTTATCATAACTGACCTTTTCCCAACTGTCTTTTGATTCTGAAAAATTACCAACCAAATATGTTGATCCAGGTTTGTCATGTTCCACCTCTTCTGAAAACAGTGTCATTACAACTGCCCATTCCTTTTGGAACAACTGAAAAATCTTCGGTGTATACAACTTCGAAACCTGTATCTCATATGGATTGGTTGTACAATTGGGCACAGAATTCAAACCCCTAAAATCTTGAAGAGATTCAGATGCACGACGGGAAGCAACGGCTTTATCATATTGGTGAACAAATTCCACTAGTTTAGTGTTTGAGTTAACAAAACCATCAAAGAAGGAATTAATACTCTCGGACCTCTGACTGGTTGTCATTCCAGCAGAGAAAACATCCTTGAGATATGCATTAACCCAATGTCCACGAAGCCTGTACATCTTCATCAACCAACTGCCATCTTCTTCTTCTAACTGATATTTTTCACTCATCAGACACCATCGTTCCTCACAAGTGCTTATATCGCGGGAGGTGTACCAAGCATGGAAATCGGAGACCATATCTTCTCCATACTTGTTAGCCATTGGGATTTGTTGCTCGGCAATATGTTTTCGTACATGCCAGAAACAGTAACGGTGCCGAGACGTCGGGAAAAAAATCTTGATGGCCTCACCAATCTGCGCATCCTGATCAGTAATAATCAGCTTCGGTTCAACTCCATGCATGCACTTGAGCCATTTTTGGAATAATCAAACAAAAGTATCCCTCTGCTCATCAGCAAGCATTGCACAGCCGAACAAAATTGACTGCCGGTGATGATTTACTCCAGTGAATGGAGCAAATGGCAAGCTCAAGTGATTAGTCCTGTATGTGGTGTCAAAAACGATCACATCACAGAAGCTCAGATACGAGGAAATAGCTCTTCCATCAGCCCAAAAAATGCTTCTAAGTGTGCCCGCGTTATCAACTTCACTTGAAAAGAAGAATTCTGGATCGGTCTCGGTTTTCTCTTGAAAATATTTGATAATAGCAATAAACTCATGACCGCAGTTATTTCTACGTTGACGAGTGAAATCAATAACTTGTTGAGGGCGCACTTCTTCACAGCCTTCTCCCTGGCTCATTGCATTAACAACGCGGGAAATATTTGAAGGCCGCATTCCAACATCAACCAGATTGCTCATAATGGTTCTGCTAATTGTTGAACGATGAGTCTGGTGAGAGTAATGGTGATGTACCTTATCCGGGCTAGACAATTCATGTGAATGAGTATCAACAAATTTTGTGATAACCCAATATCGAGTTGAGTCCAAAAATAAACGAAGACGGATATGCATCTCAGCAGGACAAGATACTCTAGTGTTAACTCGACGATGCACTGTAAGCCCCTCTTGTCTTTTGTCACACAACTTCTTCAGCCCTTCCTTGTTGCAGCAAAATCTTCTGCAAATAATCTCATGAGGAGGCTTCCGTGACTTATCTATACTTTTTCTTCTCACGCTAAAACCTCTATTCCTTGCAAAACAATTGTAGAAATTGTATGCTTCCATATGCGACAGGAACTGTTTCCCTATAAACTTATCTGAGCTTCCAGACATTTCTGCATGTGCATTCATATCCTACAAAAAGAATTTACACGAATTAAATGAATATAAATATTTTTTAGATATCACTGTATTCTAAAATATAAGTTATATAAATGCGACCAAGGTCGCATAAGAGATGAAAACAATTTACTTCTTATCAGCTGTTGCGACCAAGGTCGCAGTTATCCGTATGAGAAGAAATCTATATTACTTCTTACTAAAGACTGCGACCTAAGTCGCAGTAAATAAAAATAAGATTTCACATACGGCATGAAATCTATAATACTCCTTAATCAGTATCTGAATAAATCTATATTATTCCTTACTAAAGACTGCGATCTAAGTCGCAGTTATCCGCATGTGAAGAAATCTATATTACTCCTTACTAAAGACTATGACCTAAGTCGCAGTTATCCGTATGTGAAGAAATATATATTACTCCTTACTAAAGACTGTGACCTAAGACGCATACCCTAGAAAAAAAGAATTCACAGCCGGAGATTATTTTCAAATAAGATTGCGACCGAATATTAAAACGGTCGCAGTACCTCATAGTCTAAAGAGAAAACATTAAATATTTAAGAAATTGTTTTTAAAATAGATATAAACAATTAAAACCTGTTGATCGGCATGCAGAGATGTCAACCCTTCAAGATTTTCAATATTCTGAGAGAAAGTAGAACCAGATGCAATATCTTCCATATTAAGATCGCCGGTATACTGCTCAGACGTCGACATTAAATATTTTGCAGAAAAAAATTGATCTCAAAAAATTTTATATTTTCAGAAAAAAGTTTATCGCAGACTGAAAAGGTGAAACTAGATCTTTCAAAAAGAGGTCAGGAAATAGGGTGAAAAGTAATTTATATCATATAAAGAGCGGCAAAAAATAAAAGGGGGGAAAAATAATAATAAACAATAAGGAAAAGTTATCATAAGGGGTATTTGGTAATTTAACTTCTACCTAGAAGCGGGCCGCAAGTCAGTGAGGTGACAAATTGAGCCACGTCACCGCAGGCTGAGAGAATACTCTCAGCCCGCGGGCTGATATACATTTTTCTATATATATATATATATATATATATATATATATATATATAATACAAACATTACTTAAAAAGTGTTTTATGTTGATTATGGATATTTGATAATATTTTTATTCTCACGTCTTTCCTAAGGATGAGAATGGAAAGTTCAATGAGCTTGCTATGATCCATAAATTGATTTCTCAAAGGTACTTCGTTTACTTCTATATAATTTCTAAACTATCTTTAATTACTATATGAAGATTATATTTATTATTTCAATTAATAAAATATGAGGAGTTAGTCATTAAATCACAAGGAAAAATGAAAAAGAGTGACATTTTGTGCTGTGTGATTCACATGAGAAGACAACTATAGCAATAACTCAAAAGAGCAAGAGATCATGGAAGAACCTTATTCTTCAGGAGGAAATTTGCAAAGAAGGAAGCTGCCTCTAAATTGTAAATTTCCTCCTCTCAATAATTTTTTAAAGAAAAGGAGTCTAAATGGGTGTGTTATGGATCAAATGAAACACAAGAGATCAATGAATGCCGAGTATTCAAATTCAAAAATTGTAATTAGGAATGTTGAGAGCCATAGATGGAGAACTGAGAGAGAGGAAGAGAGTTTTCTAATGAGAGGGGAAGGAAGAATTGGTATTTTGAAACTTTAATTTGACTTAAGTTGTGAAGGATAGTTTAGAAAAGGTGAGGAGTGCGTTTAGAAATTTTGTGGGTGTATTATGTATATGAGTGTGTTAAACAATTCAGTGAGTGTGAATAGTTGCACTCCTAAGCAAATTAGGGGAACCGATGTTTCCACCCCAAAAATGAGGAAGGCACCCACAAATTATTACAAGTGTGTTATTATTTTTTTGACATTTTCACCCTTAGTGAAAGGTCCAAAATACCTATTTATTCTTCCTCATTCTCCTTCCTCCCCTCCTCGCCCTCCCCCGGCCTTCCCCCTCCTCCCCCTCCCGGGTCGGGAGGAGGGAGGTCGGGGAGGGGGAGGGCGAGTTCGCCGGAGGGAATGGAAGGGAAGGAAGAAGGGGAGGAGAAGAAGAAGAGGGTAATTTGGTTTTTATTTTTATTTTTTTGGATGCCTTTATCACATTTGTCGGTGCCTTGATCATTGTGGGGCCTACATAATATTTTGAGGTGGAAATATCCGCTCCCTCAAATTAGTAAGGGCCAAAATATTGTCTGTATAAACTTCCCAGTGCATGTTCAACTAATTTTTAACAGAACCCACCATAGAAAATTGCTCATATGTATGTTTTTCTGAGCATACAACAGCAGAAATAAGCCACCGTGTGCCATCAAATTACAGAATTCTGTGCATAAAAAGAAGTCCATACTCCGTATCTACACATTACAACAAAATATTATCTAACCTTATCCAAGATAGAAGATCATTAGCTTGAATCTTAAATAAAAGCTGAGATAGGCATTAGTGCAAGTGTGGTGGAGATTTTTCGTCACGAGCGATCGAACGGTTGATCCTCACCACAAGCAAGAGAAGAGTGTTAGATGGGGATTTTGAGTGCGAGAGAAGATAAGATACAACACAAGAGAGACACGGAATTTTTACGTGAAAACTCAAATCGATAAAAAAACTATGGGTTGGAAGAATCCGCTATAATATTTAAGTTGCAAGGATTACAGAGATTCAATGTTCGCGTCTCAGTGCTAGGCCTCTTTCTTCTGACCCCCTCTTTTTGGAGAAGGTCCCTTTAAGCTTGATCTGATCTGCATACATGGGAGCGGATGGTGCGAGTGTGATCTTCATAATTACATGATTTGCATGTGTAGATATGTTGTAACGACCATAATTATTGGCGCTTGTTTGTTGGGAATGCATGCCGAAAATCGCGCCTTAGTCCATAACTATCTAGGCTAGAGGACATTTCGCGTTATGAACGTGGGGAGAGATCAGACCGCGTAACGGAAGATGAAGATCAAGGGTGATCTGTTGCCATGGCATAACTGATGATAGAGATCAGGAATGTTTTGTTGCTTAAATTATCTTGCGCGGAGCTGAAGTCTCTGGGAAGGGTGAACTCCGAGAAGGCTGGGATCATCAGAGTTACAGAAGAGAAAGTGTCTTCAGAGGGAGGAGCAACTCCCGGAGGTGGCAAAGGCTTTAGTTGCTCGAACCATGTCATGATCTTGTGCGGGTCAATTTTGATTTTGACCATTATAAATGTCCCCCATCCCTCTTCTGCTTATCAGAGTCTGCGAGTGAGAAATGGGAGAGCATAAATTTTGAAAGATGTCTCGGAGCCTCGACCTTGATGCTGGTAGGCAAAGGAATATCTGATTCATTAATGTAAATCTTTTGGAGTGATGTGAAGAGAGGGAGATTTGGTTCATAAATTCATCTCTCTTGGATTGATGTGAATATTGCGCTGCTGACTGCCAGCAGGCATGTCGGTTGATCTGACTTCTCAAAATTGGTAACTGGCATCCTTTTGGATCCTAGTGTCATGATGGCAGAGATCGCGGAGGAGCAGCGGTTGATATCTTGCCTCTTTGGCTGACCGAAATTTTCAGGATGTGATCCGGCTTTTCGAGGATCGAGAATTTGAATTGGAGTCGGTTTGACTCCTCCTCCATCTATAAATGGGTTGAATCCTTCACGTTGAAGTAATTTCTGCCATCCCATATGAAAAACCTTTGTTTTTGGCCTCTTCCTTTGTTGTCTTGTTCAGTTGCCATGTGTCCTTTCACCTAGTAAGGAAAGAGAGGTGGAGAAGGTAGTGGTCAGACTCCCGCCATTTGGGAGTCTGTTTTGTGTGATATGTTTGTCATCGTGATGACCCCTCATGATACATCAGCCATCGTGGCGGGGTTCTATCGTCGACACGATTGCTTAATGGCGCGTTTCAATTGGAGCTGATGATCTTATTCCTCATTGTCGGTCTTTTAGGGGGGAGGGCTGTTCTAATGAATATGATCTTCCCTCCATATAGAGCTGTTCTAGTCGGATATCGCTTCCTGCCTCAGGAATCTCCGCAAGGATGAAGATTGCCTTCGAGACATTTCCTCCGATGAACAAGTGTTTATTATTTATGTGTTGGGGGTCCGGATCTCCTGTATTTCTTGTTAAGAAGAAAACACATGGGTGTAAAAGGTTTCATATATTCCACTTATCAAATGTAATGATATAATGAAATTTAATGAAATGTGATTACATGTATTTTGTAATGAAAATAAATGAGTTGCTTAAATCTTAACTGATTTATGCGAAATGATCATAACCCTTCGGAGGCCTGACTTCCGGATGGTAAGAATATGATACGTCTGCATCACCGTCTCTGGATGGTGTCTTCATCTTTGAGCGTACGGTCATTTGTTCTTCGAGTGAAGTGAGAACTTCAGTCGCGGAGATTAACTGGGAAGCTTGGCACTATCCTCTGAGTATAGTGAGGACTTCAGTCACGAAGATGAACTATTGGGATGGCTACCCCACTAGAAGGGGGAGTTGATGGGAGTCCGGAGGCTAAGTTGGTGTGTTTATTCTTGAGCAGAGATTTTCCTTCTCAGAATGCACAAGCATAAGATTCTGAGTGAAGAGAGCCCTCAACTGTGGAGGTAGGCAGGCATTTTCTCAATTGAGGGTGAGCCTTTTGGGGACAGTTGCCCAATTGAGAATGAGGCTTTGGAACCCAAAGATAGGCATTTGTAATGTAATTCTCGATTGGGGGCTTCTTTCCTCGAAACAGAAATAAACTAACAGTAGCCTAATCAAGGATGAACCTTTCGGATGGTAGTTGCCCGATTAGGATGAACCAAGATAGTTGCTCGGTTGAGATGAACCTTCCAGATGGTAGTTCCCACAAGGGATGAACAGCAAGGGTGGCAATTGCCAGATTGGGGATGAACCTTCCTGAGGACAGCTGCCCAATCAGGAATGAGCCACAAGGTATCACCCGAAGGCGAATGCTTGTGTAATCATTCTCGAGTGGGGGCTTCCTTTCTCGAGTGGGGGCTTCCCGCCGTCGGATTGCTCTGATGGAGTGAGGGAGGTTGCTCTGCGATGCCTCCGGCTTTGAGACTGCTCACCGCTTGTAGCCTTCGTAGTAGTAGGCCTCTCTGGTGATGGAGGCGGTACTCGGGTGTTCTGGAGGGCCGCAATCTGGGTAAGGAGCTGATCATTTAGGCGCTTCATCTCCTCCCGTTCGCAGATTATGCTTTCTCGATCCTGCTCCACTTGTCCCCGTTCACGGTCGACCAGAGCTTACTGCCTCTCCAATTCCTCCTTCATGTCAGCAATCATTTGGAGAGTTGGGCTTCGTAAGTTGATGGCGGGTAAATGTCTCTAGTTGCCCCCTGCGAAGGTGCGAAGACAATATCTTCTATGATGGGGTTGAGGTTGAGGCCACTCGGCAGAATAATACCCCAGTGGTGGCAACAGATTTGCCCTTAAAGGTGGTTCTTTTGCCGGTGGTCGGTTATTTTTCCAGGGTAATGGCTTGTTGAAGAGGCTTTTTGAGGATTAATTTGGTAGAGAAAATATGAGCGTTGGGACTCATATCTCAATGAAAGCACCAGTTTGTAGTTGAGATTTTCTATCACACGTGATCGGATGGTCGATCCTCACCACAAGTAAGAGAAGAGTGTTAGATGGGGATTTGAGTGCGAGAGAAGATAAGATACAACACAAGAGAGACATCGAGTTTTTACGTGAAAACCCAAATCAGAAAAAACTACGGGAAGGAAGAGTCCTTATAATATTTAGGTTGCAAGGATTACGGAGATTCAATGTCCGTGTCTGAGTGTCGGGCCTCTTTCTTCTACCCCCCTCCTTTTGGAGAAGAAGATCCTTTTAAGCTTGATATGATTTGCATACATGGGAGCGGATGGTACGGGTGTGATCTTCGTGATTGCATGATCTGCATGTGTTGATATGTTATAACGACCATGATTATTGGCGCTTGATTATTGGGATTGCATGCCGAAAATCGCGCCTCAGTCCATATTTAATTTTGTTTTCGAATGATTGAGATATTTAAGTCAAAAATTGGCCTAAAACAAGAGCTAAATGAGATCAAAAAGTGTGAAAATTCTTTAGTCCCACATTGGAAATGAATACGAATGCGTCTGTTCGGTGGACATGTATGTCTATTCGGAATCGTTAGGCCCATTCCGACTGGTTGGATGTGTTTGTTTTAGAACAACCCGTTTCGATCGAATGGATGCGTCTGTTTGACGAATGGATGTGTCTTTCAGAATAGTTTCGTTCGTTCCAATCGAATGGATGTGTCTGTCCAGGGACAACTCGTTTCGGCCGAATGGATGTGTCTGATCAGGACGGTTGCGCCCATTCCAACTGAACAGATGTGTTGTTTGGAATGGTTACGCCTATTTCGACCGAACGGGCGTGCCTACTCCGAAATGCTTCCTCCAAATTCCTATATAAATGGCAGAATTTTACTTCAAGAGAATCAAATCTAATAATTGAGTACAAAAAAACTTAGAATAATAATAACCTCAAGGATAAATGAGTTCAAGAAAACTTTATTGAATTCCTTTCAGAATTCTATTTGTATTCTGATTTTTTGGGTCTGTGTTTTTTTTCTACTTCCTTTCTTTGAACAAGTGGAAGATACATATCAGTTTTGGTTCAACTGTACGTGATTTGGAAAGTAATGCGTAGAATACGTGAATGAGTGTTGTGTCTTGAGAGACCAAAGTCCAATATCCCGTAGCATCATAGTGGAAGGCATAGTTGTCTTAAGATTATTGTTTCTGACAACCATTCAAAAGCGACCGATCTAATTGGCCAGGTCGGTGAAAA
This sequence comes from Agave tequilana, assembly GCA_038442645.1. Taxonomy (NCBI): domain Eukaryota; kingdom Viridiplantae; phylum Streptophyta; class Magnoliopsida; order Asparagales; family Asparagaceae; genus Agave; species Agave tequilana. The sequence goes on along the minus strand of JAVJIF010025416.1, from coordinate 20,436 downwards.
TCAGATGAGAGATTTTATGTTCAATAGAACGTTCTTTAATTTAAGAACCACCTTTTAAGATCCACTCCGTTGAAATTGATCTATATTATTTAAAGTAATTGAAAACAAAAAAGCAAGTATTTTGTAGTTTTTTGTGTCCATGTATCAAATAGACACAAAATAGACAGTCAAAATTAACATATTACACAAAATGGACAGTCAAAAGTAGCATATTCTTAGATCTATGACTTTAGTCATATAAGTTCTCGATCCGGCTATTTGATCATGATCTAAATATTTAAAAACTCTCATACACCAATTTTTTTAGGTTTCAGAATTCTACACCATTAAACTAATCAACTCATTATTTCAGTTGTTCATTTTGTGTCTACTTGATGAATGAGCCAAAAATATTTAAAACATTTGATTTTTTTTTGTTTTAAACACCTTTAACACTGTAGATCAACTCCAACAGAGTGGGTCTTCAATTTAAATGGACGAATATTGAATTTGAATAAGAAAGATCTTCATGTCCTTTCCAAAAGAACACAAGTGTGTGTGTATAGAAAGATTTTAATATACACATGGTATAACATAAGAGTTTACATACATTTATAAAAATATACCATAGCCCATCCGTATTCATGATCCAAATTATTGAATGTGATTTACATGTTCTAAAACTCATATGTAGGATGGAATTTATGGTTGTGAATTAAAAGCATTTGATGATGAAATTGATGATTGTCAATTGAAAACAAAAATGAAAAGAAAGCAGGGAGGAGGGACTTACGAGCTACCATCAGGGAAAATGAAGCTGACCCATTTGAGGAACTCCTCAATTCGTTTCACCTCCCCAATCATAGATTTTGGAGTAGAGATCTCCTCAATACGCCGTGACATCTTTGTCAGAGTCAGAATCATCATAGTGTTGCACCTCCTCGTTGTCATCGTTGTCTTCTTCTTCTACTCATTGTGGTTGTTGAGTGAAGGCGGTGAGCCTTTGCGATCTGATCCGCTCGAGCAAGAGGAGAGATAATAAAAGGGTTTAAGGAGTGAGATTTAGAGAGATGGATAAAGAGGGGAAAAGGAGGGAGGAGTCGGGAAAGTCAAGCGACGTTGGAGGAGAAGGAGGTTACGGCGACACTTGTTGCTATGATTACTATTGACATGAAGAGGTGGATGGAGAGAAGGAGACAAGGATTAATGACATACACGGCGGTCGGCGATAACATGATTGAGCCTGCAATGACAATGATAGTCTACAAAGTGAGGGATGCAGAGAGATTAAAGAAGGTATAAAAAGAAGAGGATGAATAGGAGCAAGGAGTGACTGATGGCAATAGCGGGTGGCACTACTGGTTAGTGGCGGATATACGGGGGAGAGTTTTGTTTTGAGAGAGGAAGAAGAAAGACTCATTTTTTTAGATAAAAAATACATTTTTGTCACTTAATAATAAAGATTAACATCATCAATTTTTTTAACGATGTAGTGGTAAAATGAACAAATTTGAATGTTGTCTGTTGGTGTCTTTAAATTTGACTAAGACATTATGATGGTTTTGTGTATTTATGTTGTTTTTAAACTGAATTAGACGGTTAATTTTGATACGACTTAATTGATTTGAGGGGATTATTATGAATATATAAAGATTTGAAGGACTGGTGTAAAACTAAGTTTAATTTATCAAAACCAACTGAAGGGGGTTTTCTCCCGTGACTCATATAGAAACTTTGTTCGTCCGTCCATCTTTATTTGCGAAAAAGAGAGCAGCGTCATCTCGTCTTTCTTCTCCTCTCTCATCTACCCCTCCTTCTTTCTCCTCTTTCTTCATCTCCCCCCTCTTCTTCCTGTCCGATCGGTCAGTGTTTCACTGACAACGGCAATATACTAATTTATTTATTTAAACGACTAATCAAAACCGATCAAAGGGAGGTTTTCTCCCGTGACTCGTATAGAAACTTTGTCCATCCGTCCGTCTTCACCCTCCTTCTTCTTCCTCTCTCAACTCCCCCTCTTTCTTCTTCCTTCTACCTCTCCCCCTCTACTTTCTCCCGATCGATCGGTCGGTTTTTCATCGACAGTGTCGATATACTAGTAATATTGGCAGCACGTGGTTTCGTTAGGTTTATTAGGCAAATTATATTTTCAAAACCGATCAAAAGGAGATTTTCTCCCGCGAGTCATATAAAAACTTTGTCCGTTTGTCTGTCGTTTGTTCGTCTTCATCCGTGAGAGAAAGAGAGAGATTAGAACTGACCCCCTCATTCTTCATTCTCTCTTAGCTCTCCTGTTTTCTTCTTCCTTCTTTCTTTTCACCCTCGTCCTTCTGATCGAGCGATTGGTTTTTTACCGATAACGATGATATATTAGTATAAACACACATATCATATTGATGTGTACACAAGGACTATTTAGAGTCAGCGTTCACACGAGGAGACCTTTCTTTTCAACGACGAAGAAGATTGATAGGGAGTCTAACGCGTTAGGAGAATCTTCCAACAAATATGCGATGGAAGATAAAGAAGGGCTAGACTGGGACTGATCGTCCGAAGCTTCGTGGTCCCTTTTTCTTCTCCGTCAATTTGGGTCAACGGCGCCGTTGACGGCGCTCTCTCCACGGGCAACAGCAACGAGGGTGCGAGCTTTGTAGTGAGTGGAGAGGAGGCATATTTACTTGGAGCTCAGGGCTTTCGCGTGAAAGATGTCACTGTCCCCTGCACTGACCTCGGGGCTAATTTTATTCTCACCCAAAAAAATAAAATAAATCTTGAGCGATGTGGAAGATGAAGGGAAAGGGGAAGATCGAGGAGCCACCGACCGAAATCAAAGGAGAAGAATCGATTGATCCCTTGAGCTCGCTGCGAAACTGGTCAGATCTCCCGGACGCCCTCCTCGTCTCAATTCTCGACTTCCTCTCCTTTTCAATCCCTGGCCGCCTCGCCTTCGCCGGAGTCTGCCGCTCCTGGTGCTCTGCCGCCTCCATGTCATCGTCCGCGTACCGCGGGCCCCCTCTCCTCCTCACCCCTGTTGTCTCTTCGACCCGTCGATGGTCGTACCCAGCCCGATGCCGCATCCAAACCCTAACAGAAAACAACGACGACGATGTCCCAACCTCCTACAAAGCCCTAAGGGGGAGACGCATCAGGTCCTACAAAACCCTGGTATCATCCAAAACCCTAAGGACAAGATGCGTCGGCTGCTCGTATTCCCAGCTGATCTTCGTCGCCGCCGGTCAGAACGCCGTGCTCGCCGATGCGTTCACCGGTAAAGAACTCCAGACTCCCAATTTCCCCAATGGGTATCAAGACTTGAACTTTTCCTTTGGAATTTTGACGGCGCCGTTGGCCTCCTCCGCAAGCTCGCTCCTTTTGGTATTCCCTCATGAACCCACTTCTTCTCCCAGCATTCTGTGCTGGCGACCTCGCAGCGACGAGTGGTCGGAGCTCAAGATTGAAAATTGCTTTTATAACATTGTTTCACTGGTAGTTTTCAAAGGTCATGTCTTTGCTCTGACTAAATTTGCAGACCTTATAGTTGTTGAACTCGTTCCTTGCATGAGTCGGAAAGATCTCAAAATTCGGCCGCCGGTAAACATGTTTGTGAGCCATGGGGTCTTTTACTCGCATCTGGTTGAGTGTGACGGGGACTTATTGTTGGTACTGTTTGTTCCTGTGGAGGATCACCATTCACGTGATGCAGCCAGAGTTGGAGTTTACCGGCTCGACTTGCCAGAACTTATGTGGGTGAAGATGGAAAGCTTGGGAGACTGGTGTTTGTTTGTTGATGCCATAAGGAAACATGCGGTCTCGTGCCCCAATCCGACGACCTGGGGCGGTAGAAACAACTGCATTTATTTTGCAGGACTGGGTTGCGATACTTGGACTGTGGTTCCATTGGACGGGGAGGTGCTTGATAGTACTGGATTTCCTCCTTTCGAAGCATCAAACTTTAAAGCTTCTAAGTGGCCTTCGCCTGTCTGGGTTTACCCGAGTATGCCTCTCTATATCCTCTTTGGCTTGCCTTTTTTATCTAGAAAATTATCTAGTGGTTTTATTAGTTTTGCTTGGAGAAAACACTGTGTATTCGTTTCCTCTTTCAGGTTGACTATACTCTTTTCGTGGGTTATGCACGAGTTTCAAGCTCTATTTCCACTCCGTATTATATAAATGAGATGTTTGCAATGATATAAATATAGTGACTTGTGTTGGATCTTAAATTAAACAATAAAAGGATTTGATCTACAATACTTATCTTTAGAATAATCAAGATCAAAGATCATAACTTTATCGTAAATCAAAACCCTAAAACATAGATCTAGTCTTTATGAAGATTCAAAGACATGAGAAAATTAAAATAATAAAGGCGGAAGCATATCTTGATCCATGACTGAATTCCTTGAATTGTTGGATGGAGATGGCCTTCCAAAAGATTCGTATTCTTCTAGGGTTTCTCTCTGCTTGAGAAGAAGATACGTTCCTTTAGGGACCATGATCCCTTATATAATAACAAGAGTTATTCTTTTTTCAATTTGGCCCTTCAACAAATTAGAAATTGCATAATTATCTCTACGTATTAAATCCATGACAATTTAATACCCTTTAGTCTAATTATTAACTTAATTAGATCACAATTAATTTGGACTTTTTTAGATAGCCATACACATTAAATTCACATGTGTGAGCCCACACATGTTGAATTATTTCCAACAATCTCTCATTTGAGCCACATATGTTACTTATAAATGTGTACACTTTATAAGCTCAAAATATTGCTATCATTTAATCAGGTATTCTTAACAATCTCATCCATTGACTATACTGATATAGGGCTAAAGGAATTTTTCGTTACATTAGAGTAACTAAACCCACCAATAATCACATATACCAATACAATCAAATAACATAAATCAATCATGGATGTGTAGTATGGAAATTACATGTAATGTGATCTGAACATGCCTATTTCCAACTGGTCCTCTCTTAAACTTATTTAGATCAAACTTCAACATAATAAAACAGATTGTATCCGAATACTTTATTTCTGCAGAAAAATCGAATACACAAAATGTGTCCAAAATATAAAATAGAGCAATGAAACATATATACAAACTCCCACTAAAATATAATATTGTTAAGTGATATAACACCTATAGAAGCAGTATGCTCATGAAAGACCTTCAGTGTTAATCTTTTAGTAAGCGGATTCGCAATCATGGAGTTTGTCTCAATGTGATCTATTGAAATCTGTTTACTCTGCACTTATTCTTTCACAACCAGGAACTTAATGTCAATGTATTTTGACCTGGATGAGCTCCCATTATTGTTAGAATATAAAACTGCTGATTTATTGTCACAATATAACTTTAGTGATTTTTCAGTATCACTTAGAATGTGCAGTCCAGTGACAAATTTTGCAGCTATAATTCATGGTTGGATGCCTCGTAACACGCTACAAATTCTGCTGTCATAGTAGAGGAGGCTATGCGTGTTTGCTTAGCACTTTTTAAGGAAATAGCTTTTCCAGCTAACAGATAAATGTAGCCCGATGTGGATCTCCTACTGTCTTGGCATCCAGCTAAGTCAGAATCTGAATACCCAATGATCTCACTCTGATCTGACCTCTTGTATGTACATGTAATTCTTAGTTCTCTGTAAATATCTGAAGACCATTTTGGCTGCTCTCCAGTGATTCATCCCAGGGTTACTTAAATATCTGCCTAGCATTCCAACAATGAATGCTATGTCTGGACGTGTGCAAATCTGAGCATACATTACCTACAGCTGAAGCATAGAGAATCTTCTGCATTTCTTTAACTTCAAGGTCATTCTTAGGGCATTAACTTAGACTGAATTTATCACCTTTTGCGACTGGGGTCTCCTGGTTTACAATCTTGCATACCATATATTTCAAGCACCTTTTTTATATAGGCCTTTGGTGACAATCTAAGAATACACCGAGAGCGATCTCGGTATATCTGGATTCCTAAGACAAAAGACTCTGGATTCCTAAGACAAAAGACGCCTCATCAAGATCTTTCATCTCAAATTTTTTGATAGAAACATCTTGGTTTTGTGGAAATTTTCTCAATGGAGTATGTCATCAACATATAAAATCAAGAATATTTACTTACTCTCACTGAACATGTGATATACACAATCTTCAACAACATTTGTCTCGAAACCAAATGAGACAACTACTTGATGAAATTTGTAGTACCATCGTCGGGAAGCTTGCTTGAGTCTATAGATGGATTTCTTTAGTTTGCAAACCATATTCTTTGGGTCTCCGGACACAAGGTTTTGTGGTTGTATCATATATATAGTTTCATCAATGTCACCATTGAGAAAAGCTGTCTTAACATCCATCTGATGTAACTCAATGTCAAATGTGCAACAAGAGTCATAATTGTCCTAAAAAAGTCTTTCAAAGTCTCTGTAAAATGAATGCCTTCCCTTTGAGTAAAGCCTTTAGCTACAAGACGAGCCTTATATCTCTCCATATTATCTTATGAATCTCTTTTGCTTTTAAATATCCATTTGCAACCAATGGGCTTCTTACCTTCAGGTAATGGGACAAGATCCCAAACTTGATTGTCTTGTATAGACTTATACTCTTCATTCATGGCATCTATTCATATTTGAGAGTTAAAATTCTGCGTGGCTTGATGGAAGTTGATTGGATCACCTTCCACCAATCCATTAGTGTCCTCATGTTCTTGGAGGAATACTATGTAGTCATCTGGAATCATGGTTCAAAGTCTCGGTCTCGGCCGCCGACTCGGCCGGCACCGAGACGGATCGGTCTCGGCGACTCAGATCGGACTCGGGCGATACGCAAAAAACGCTACATAGAGCGCCAAAAAATTATGAAAAAATCATGACAAATCATAAAAAAATGTAAACATCCAAATTCATGCATCACATATTCAAAACATATCACCTAACACTCAAAACATAACGTGAAAGCATAAATACAAGTGTCGTCGGTAGAAAAATATCAAAATACATGCATAATATCGTAAATTGCACAAAATAATTCATAAGTACCTGCTAATATAGTCATTTCCACATTGAATTACGAGGAGGCTCCAAATCATCATTATCATCTGGCCCGTGATAAGTATAGAAACCAGGCATATAGTTTCCATAAGGATAATGACATGTTTGTGGGTGAGATCCTGTAGGCTGAGATGATTGGCCAGAGGATCCACTATCAGAGTAATATGGCGGTAGGGGTGTGCAATATCAGCTCCATGGTGATAATACCCAAAACCTCGATATTCAATGCTACTAGTAGAGTATTCACCAGTGCTAGAATAATCAGTGCCAGAATATTGGCCAGATGTCAAACCCAACCCCTGTAAATGACCTTCAAGACTATGATGACCATGTGAGTAGTTATCATGTCCACTCGAATAATCATCGCTAGAACTGAATTCGACCAACGATCTAAATGCCTACGCTGCTGTGAAATCCCCGCCGGCCTCCATGATCTGTATCTTGTGTGGCATAATATTGTGAATCCCATGTTAAAGCATCATCTCGTTGGCTTCCACTAACACCATGAGTCTCTTCAACATTACCACCATCACCACATCACTGCCGCCATCACCCTCACCACCATCACCCTCACCACCATCATCGCCACCACCATCACCGCTGTCATCATCACCGCCATCACCATCATCACCGCCACTTTCGTCAGTATGACGAATACCTTCATCTAACCAACCTAAGTCATCTGGTGGTAACATCGGCTGTTCTCCCTCACGAATCCACTCATCCAAAATATCATCATTGAAAATATTGTTCAGATCAATTGGGTTGTAATAATCATCAGTGTCGCTTTTGCATGTCAAGTTTCTTACTCGCAACCGCATATTGTAATGCACAAATACTAGTTTATGCAACTTTTTCATTGCCAACCGGTTGCGCAATTTTGTATGAATTAGCGACCACGTGCTCCAATTTCTTTCACAACCCGATGAAGAACATGTTTGGCTTAAGACTTTGATGGCAATTTTCTGCAGATTGGGAGCTTCTTCGCCATAATGAATCCACCAATCAGCTGGAAGAGATTGTTGCACTGCTCTTCTAGTTAGTGAGCTTCCAAATTCTCCAACTCCATCCACAAATAATTTTATCTGTGAGAATACACATCACAAGTGTTAATATTTGCATAACATTATATCGATGAAATAAATAAATTATTATTACCTCATTAATAGCTCTTGCTTGTTTATTCAAATCTGGCTCCAATCTTTTAATCACCTCCTTTAATCCATATCTCACTTCTGGATGTGTAGAAAAGTTTTTGAATATTGGAGTGCTGGATTTAAAAAATATGCTGCAATAATGTAAGCAAACGATTGTTATGATATGACAGTTTCAATTTCTAGTCAACAAATATGATTTCTAGGCAAATGAATTACCAGCAGCATGCAAGTATCTATGCAATTGCCCCTCTCATCTTCTATCAATGATGTCCCAGTACTTCTTCCAGTTCTTATTTGAGGCCTTTATAGCCAATTTTGCTCTATCCATAGCTTCATATATAATAGATAGTGTAGGTTCTTGTCCTGGTCCACTATCTTCAAGACTCTAACAGAGGATCCATAATGTTTTAGACCTCTCTTGCCTTCTTCCAAAACCGGTCAGTCAGAATGAGATTAGAAACCTTATCTCGCACACTTCTTCTACTCCTTTCCTTGTTGAATTCACGCCATTCGGTAGTCGTGCACATTCTTTTCAAATCTTGCTCATAGCGAATAAGGCTTTCAATAGAAATAAACTCGGTGGCAAACCGTGTTATACTGGTCTCAACAAATCTCTATCTTTGGTATATAGCTTCATTAAATTCACCACTTTGAGGCTATTGTAAATGAATGATGTGATCATCTTAGCATCATCCAATATCTCCTTGACTGATTTCAAAGAGCCAATATCTTCAAGCATCAAATCAATGCAATGTGCTGCACAGGGAGACCAAAACAAATATTTTCTCTTCTCCATCAACATGTGACCAGCTGCTTTGAAACTTGCCTCATTATCTGTTACAATCTGCACGATATTTTCTTCGCCAACTTCATCAACAACTTTATCCATTAGCGAGAATATATACTCAGCAGTCTTCGAGATATTAGTGGTATCAACAGAAGTATGGTAGATCATGCTTCTATCACAATAAATCATGAAATTAACAATAGGCTTTCTATTATGAGAACTCCATCCATCACACATGATCGTGCAACCATATTGCGGCCATTTTGTTTTTATTGAAGCAATATATACTCCAATTTCTTTCACTTCCTCCTCTAAATAGAGATTGCCAATCTGGTACCCTGTAGGGCCTTTTACACCTGGACCTGCCTCCGCAATAGTATTAATCATGGCTTGGTAGTAAGGACCTGCATTGAATGGTATTGCATTGTAGTGAAAGAACTTCGCCACGGATTTCCCAACTTTTTTCATATTCTCAGTTGAGAACATGCTTTTGATTGATTTCTGTTTTGTTGGGAACATGTAAGGATCAATACCACGAGCTGGAATTTCAGCTTCTCTCATAGTCATACTCCGACGCAATCCACGGTTACTCCCTGATCCTGAAGGCTGTGAACTACTGCCACCAATATCAACTCCTTCTGCCGATCTCCAAGCCATTTCACGACTTTCTTTCATGGCTTGTTTCAGTTGTCTTCTTTCAACTCCTTCTAAACCACCAACTTCTTCAATTTCATTATCAGAATCTTCTTCGGTCACATCATATAAATCTTCCTCACTTAAAGATCTCATAAGTCGGTCTTTTTTAGATTTAATGACGCTCTTTCTTTGCTACCTTCAGAAAGATGTCGTCTCATTATTTGAGATATCTCTTTTGATACTCGCAAGCATCCTTCCACCTGACCGGGTACATGTGCTATATGCTGCTTCAATCTAATGATACCACCATGGACTTGTTTCCCACAATAATTGCACTTCACAAGTTTTCTACTTCCACCAACAGGGGTACCATGTTCCCATCCAATATCGCGTTGCTTTGGAGCCATACTGAAATTTAAAAAATTATCTGTTAATTAAATTAAAACTAAAATTAACTAAATTAAAAAAACATTAAATTAAACTCAATTAAATGAAACTACATTAAATTAAACTAAACTAGTTTATACTAGATTAAGCAACACTAACTTAATTACCTAACTTCAATAAAATTATTAAATTACCTAACTTAATTACAAAACTTTATTAAATTAAATTAACCTAAATTAAGTTAACTAAACTAATTTAAATTAAATTAAATTCAATTGAATGAAACTACATTAAATTAAACTAAACTAGTTTATACTAGATTATGTAACACTAACTTAATTACCTAACTTCAATAAAATTATTAAATTACCTAACTTAATTACAAAACTTTATTAGATTAAATTAACATAAATTAAGTTAAATTAACTTTACCTAAACTAAACTAAATTAAATGACATTAAATGCAAATTAATTAGAGAGAGAGGAACATAGAGAGGGGGAGAGACGAGACAGAGGAGAGAGAGGGGAACACAGTGGAGGAGAGAGAGAGAGACGGAGAGAGAGAGAGGGACAGAGAGAGACTGACAGGGAGAGGGAGAGAGACTGAGAGGGAGAGGGAGAGAGAGAGAGATACAGAGAGAGAGAGAGATACAGAGTGAGAGAGAGAGTCCGACAGAGAGAGATACAGAGTGAGAGAGATACAGAGGGAGAGAGAGAGAGAGTCCGACAGAGAGAGAGACAGAGAGAGTCGCTGCGGGTCGCTGCGGAGAGAGAGAGCCGGGAGAGAGTCGCTGCGGAGAGGGGGAGAGAGAGAGAGCGCGCGCCGCTGCGGGGGAGAGAGACAGAGAAGAGAGGGAGAGAGGCACAGAGAGAGGGAGAGAGAGAGACTGAGAGGGAGAGATGGGAGAACTTACCTGCAGACGGACGGCGACGGCGACGGCGACGCGGGGGGACGGCGAGGGCGTCGCGGGGGGGATGTTGAGCGCGCGCGAGAGAGAGAGAGAGAGTAGATCTGATCTCTCTCTCCCTCAGCGCGTTTTTAAGGGAGGAGTCACGGGCGCCGAGTCGCCCGAGTCGGGTCCGAGTCGGACCCGATCCGGGCGGACTCGGCGATCCTCTGTTGACTCGGGCCTCTGAGTTGTACCGGAGGGGCCGAGTCGGATACGACTCGGCCGAGTCGTATCCGACTCGGCCGAGTTTTCGATCACTGTCTGGAATAGCATTTCTCCTCTCTCCTTCGGATCTCCTTAGTGGCATTTTTTCTAGAGGTTGTTGAGTTTGTTCTTCAGGAACAATTACCTCAACTTGAGTGGGGAGTTGTTCAACATTGCCTTGTTGAGATTCCATATCTGCTTCTCGAGCAATGACATGTATAGAAGCTTGTACACTGTCAAAAGCAGTAGTAGAAATCGTAACCGATTCCTCCTCAAACACAATGTCTCTAACCTTATTTCTCTCCCCAAACTCAACATCCTCAAAAAAGTTGCATTTCCCATTTCAAAAATTGACTTAATAGTGGGATCATAAAACTTGCAGCCCCTAGATCGCTCAAAGTAATCAATGAAGTAGTTACTCACTGTTTTGGAGTCCAATTTCTTTTTATTTGGCTATAAGGCCTTGCTTCAGATGGACATCCCCAAATATGTAAGTACTTTAGACCAGGCTTTCGACTGTCCAAAGCTCATAAGGTGTTTTGGCAGCTGTTTTAGTTGGTACTCTGTTCAGGATATAAGCTGCTATCTTTATTACTTTTCCTCAGAGTGATTCTGGTAAGGTAGAATGGCTAATCATAGTTCTCTCCATATCTAAGAGTTCTGTTTTGTCTTTCAGCTACACCATTCATGCTCGGTTAGCCGACATGGTGTACTGTGGGACAATTCCATATTTCTCTAAAAGTCAGCAAATGGTCCTGATCGTTGTTCTCCTGAACCGTCATATTTGCCATAGTACTCACCACTACGGTCAGATCTGACACACTTAATTTTTCTTGCTGAGTTGAGTTTAACTTCAGCTCTGAATATTTTGATCATATTCAAAGACTGATTTCTCATGAATGAGATATAGGTACTCATAGCATGAGTAATCGTCTATGAATGATATAAAGTATCTTTGGCCATTCCAAGAAGCCGTAGGGAATGGTCCACAGATATCTGTATGTATTAATTCTAAGACGCTGAAGATCTGTTGGCACCTAATCTCTTATGTTTGGTCTGTTTTCCCTTGATACACTCAACACAAACATTTAAGTCTGAATAATCAAGAGAATCCAAAATACCTTCTGTCACAAGTCGTTCTATTCTAGATTTGGATATGTAACCCAAACGGTGTGTCATATTCTTGCTGAATTTCTTTATTTAGCTTATGTTTTGTACCACGTGAATCCACATGGAAGGTTTCATTGTATGATGCAATAATGTCAAGCAAATAAAGGTTGTCATAAATACTCAATGAACAAGTACCAACAACATTTGAATTTAATGAAAGACTAAACTGATTGTTTTCAAAAGAATAATGATAACCAAATTTGTCCAATATAGAAACAGAAACCAAACTTCGTCTAAATGACGGTACAATAAAAGTGTCTTTCAAGTTCAAATAAAAACCAGTTCCTAATAACAACCTAAAATGCCCTATTGCTTCAACTTCTACCGACTTTCTATCGCCCACAAAGATGTATCTTTCACCATCACTTGGCCTTTGGTAGCTCAGGCAACCCTGCATAGAAACACTTATGTGATTAGTAGCATTAGAGTCTAACCACCAACTGTTTTTAGGTACTGAAGCTAAATTAACCTCAGAACAGACCAGAGTAAAGAACATATCTTTCTTGGCACGCCAAGCATGATATTTTGTACATTCTTTCTTTGTGTCCAGGTTTCTTACAGAAAAAATAGTTTTCACTTTCCTTAGGTTTCTTTTGATCTGGACCCTTAGCAGCTTCATCCTTCTTTCTTTTCTTGCCCTTATCCTTTGTGGTACTGACAAGATGAGTACTTTCAGATTTCTCATGCTTTAGCTTTTTTTCTTCTTGCACACAATATGAAATGAGCTCATTTAGAATCCATTTCTTCTCCTGACAGTTGTAACTGACCTTAAATTGACTGAATTGTGTAGGAAGCGAAATCAATACCAAATGCACGAGTAAGTCCTCAGACAGCTCAAGCTTTAGTGCCTTAAGCTTGGAAGCAATATGAGACATCTGCATGATGTACTCTTTTATGTTTTCCTTGACCTTGTACTTCATAAAAATCAAGCTAGCTAAATGAGTGCTTGTTTCTGCCTTATCATTCTTTGCAAAACGTTTCTCAATTTCGGCAAAGAAATCTTTAGCCAAAGTTATCTCATCAGATACTGCACCTCGAAAGGCTTCCGAAATTTCGCGCTTTATGATCATTAGACTCATGCGATTAGAGTGTTCCCACTTCTCAAAGTTCTTCCTATCATCAGGAGAACTTTCGGCTGTAAGAGAAGCAGGTTGCTCTATCCTTAGTGTAAGGTCTAGATCCATGCAGCCAAGAACGATTAGAACATTCTCTTTCCATTCTCTGAAGTTTGTCCCATTAAGTATGAGAATACTATTGGTGTTTGCAGATATAGTAGCGGCAGATATAATAGCTGTATAGCGAATAAATCAAATAAGCATGCATGTTCACATCATAATATAATAATGACTTTTAAATTAAACAATTAAAGAATACATTACAAGATACCTAGCATAACATTAATATCAAGTCTTTGGACCATAATATTAACTTGTAAGTGATACTCTTGATGTAGTAATCAAATGTTGACAATAAATCCTGTCAGATAATAAATTTTTCTTTGGATCAATTTATTATTCTCATGAAAACCTTACAATTATCACACATTTATCACCACAGGTGTATATACAATTCGGCCAAATATTATCCTTCCTTTGGGCGGTAATACTCGCATGACTTCACACATACAAGCATCTTAACATTCTCAGAAGCCAATCTACACAAGAGAGGTCACTTTGGCGACATTTTTTTAATTTGTTTTTATTAATGTTAGACAATCTTAATAATTTATTGAATGTACTCAATTCGTTTAAAATTTTTGAAAAGTCCCAAAATTGCCAAAAAAAGGGCCACATTTACTTAATGTCAGGCACAGCGCCTGGCGCCGCCTTAAGATGTGCAGCGCCCTAGGGCGTTGCGCCCGCCGCGGGGGTGCAGCCTGCCTATGCGCAGCCGGCTCTGGCCCCGCCTACCCGGGCACGCCAGTCTGGTCGCGCCTACTTCCTTATTTTTTTTAATTAATTAATTTGAAAGCAAATCTGAGATTTTAGACCCTTAAATTTGAAGAAAGGAAAGTTTTTACAAAGTCAAAGTAATCAAGTGATATGATTCATAAGATTAATCTATATTCATGAAGTATGAATAAAATTGCAAGTTTTGAACTTTAATTCCCAAATCTATGAATCCTCAAAGGAGAGGCTCTGATACCAATTGTTGGATCTTAAATTAGACAATAAAAGGATTGGATTACAATACTTATCTTTAGAATAATCAAGCAAAGATTGTAACTTTATCATAGATCAAACCCTAAAACATAGATATGCTCTCCATGAAAATTCAAGGACATGAGAAAATTGAAATGATAAAGTCAGAAGCGTACTTTGATTCATGACTGAATTCCTTGAATTGTTGGGATGGAGATGGCCTTCTAAAAGATCCGTATTTTCTAGGGTTCTCTCTACTTGAAGGGATTTCAAAAAGAAGAAGATACGTTCCTTTGGGGACCTTGATCCCTTATATAATAACAAGATTTATTCCTTTTTCTAATTTGGCCCTTCAATAAATTAGAAATTGCATAATTATCACTCTAATAATTTAATACCCTTTAGTCCAATTATTAACTTAATTAGATCACAATTAATTTGGACTATTCTTTAAGATAGTCACACATTAAATTCACACATGTCAGCCCACACATGTTGAATTATTTCCTACAACTTGTGCTTGAAACTGCCTCGTATACTTTTAATAATAATTCTTATGCAGCCATCGCATGTCATACTCTGTGAAATCTAAGTTAGTTACAGAATTTGTTGAAATTGTTAGCCAGGCTGCTTTGTTCTGTAATTATTCCTTTTGAGACATCCGTTCAATATTTCCCTCAGGTTATGGGCACTCGTTACAGTTTTATCATTTGTCTTCATTACTTGTCTTTCTCTCTTTTTGATTCATCTTCATTCTTCTTCCTTTCATTATCCTTAACCATCTTATTTAGCCAGCCACACTGCATAGTTTCCATCTTTGTAGCCATCCGATCATGCCATGTTGCCAACTTTATTAAAATAATTGAGTTGCATGCATCACAATGCTATTGGATGGTGTTTATGGTTGTTACTTATTGCTAATACTTTCTAGCTATCTTACGTTTTATTGTCAGTTTATTGGATGAATATTTATGAAAAAGTATTGTTATTTATGTAAGTTAGCATTGTTATACCAGGTACAAGCTACAGTATATACTCATTTATCTCATATACCCTTTGATTGTAGCCTGTTGTAGTGGCTAGCATGGACAGATGATTCCACTATATTAATCTGTCTCCCTAAGGAATACCATTTTGCCAATGCTGTGCAAGGCATGGCAACTCTCACCCCATTATTTCCTTTATCCTATGATATGCACCAATACCTGACAACATACACTGTAGTTTAATGTGGTATTACCTAAGGAGGACACCACTACCCTATAACTCTTTGGATCTACTTCACAGTTAAATTACTTGAGTGTGCATGTCCCTTGATCATTCTTATTTTCGACTTATAGTTGATGTGTGTCACCAGATTGAGAACTTTACCGTAATCGATTTTGGACTACTTTGATTTAATTTAACATTGTGATTTGGAAACTTCTTCGTGTTGTTTAAGATGATGATGCATGGATCCTTGGACCCCCCCCCCCCCCAACCACCCCCCCACACAAAAAAAAAAAAAAACCAAACATTCCCTTTTCTTTAATTTTCGATGGCTGTATGATCAATTGATCATGTTTGTTCTGTGTGTGGGTTTTTTTTTTTTTTTTTTGGGGGGGGGGGGGGGGGTGGTCTGAGATGATTTTCTTTCTGTTTTTTTTTTTTTTTGCATTTTATATTTGGAAATGTTTGAGAAAGATTCTACCATCCTGTATGATAATATAATTGACTTTCCTAGCACAATAGCTTTGTGTGAAAATATGGGTTATTGAATCTATGGCTTTTATGCTTTTTTTTGACATACAATTGTTTTGGCTTATAAATCAGATTGGGGATGGTGGCCAGGGAGCTTGCTCTGATCCATTTTAAATTCAAATCACTTCCGACTTGAAACCCATTAAGAAACACACAATGTGTAACCGGAATGATATCTAATTATTATTTAATTTGATTTGGTTTCCAATTATCCAAGCCTAATTTTGTTTGCAAAAATATGCCAATTTTTTCTAAATTCAAATAAATTGATATGATTTCTCTTCCTTATACCAATTAAATTTTTTCTACTATCACTTTTCAATATTACACATGTCTAAATATATATTAAAAAGAATAGTCATATTCCCAATTGGCTTCGGAGTTCGGATGGCTTCACTTGTGATTGACCCATTATTTTATACATATATATTAGATTATTAGGTTATTGGGTTTGGATCCTCAAGGATTCAGGCCTGTTTGGTTAAGGGTGGAAGTGAGAAAGTGAGGAATTGAGTAAGTGGTAATAATTCTCTTGGAACTTGGGAATTGGTTAGTAAGTTTTCGGTGTTGGATGTTGTTGGGAAGTGTGGTTTGGAAATGTTTTGTCTTTTCGGTGTTTGGATGGTAATGTGAAAGTGGAAGTGGAAAAGTTGACACAAAGTTGACCGTAAAATAATATTAAAATAAAAATTAATTAAGAAAAATAAAAATTGGACTGTAATTAGAATGCAAGTGAGATTTACATGATCAAAAAATGAACTGTTTGTGTTACAACTCTTGCAAATGAGATTTATGACCACAAAATTAAACTGTAGCACTCTGGAAGTGAGAGAATGATTGTGTAAAGAGAAGAGAAAAGGAAAAGGGGTTTTCTTATTTTCTTTTTTGGTGTTTGGATAGATAGGGAAGTGAGCAATTTACTTCCCTATTTCCTTACTTCCGTCCACTTTCTTCAACCAAACACCTATTTGTAGGTGAGAAAGCAACTTAATTCTAGGATCGACATTCTACCCAATGACCTAAGAGAGATGCTTTCAAGGACCCTACACAAAATGTGGAGGTTGTATTCAGATGCGTTTTCAGCTAAAGAGAAAGTAGCATTGCCCGCCATAAATAGGCAACCAATTGCATAATCATGCACTTTTCCTCATGATATCTTTTTTCAACAAGGTGGTTAACTCCTTCCCTCCCTAAATAGAGCCATAAATTACTGTGAATGTGTGGCAATCTCTTCCTCATAATATAACACCAGCGATACACTATCACTGAAGTGTTGCATTGTATCATGGTTTAAAATTAAATTTGATGGTGAGTTAAGGATGCTTTCTTAGAGATGGTTTGTTGACATTGAAATTTGTTAGAAGGAATGAGATTTTTTTATCCTTTTCCCGAAGGCTATCTCAGTTTTTCTTTGATATTCAAGCTAATGTTATATCTTGGGCAGGGTTGCGGACATTCAAATGGAAGCCAGGGACTGAATTTCAGAGCCCTTAGAGGATGATCCACGGCCGCATTTTCATGGACGCTTGTACCATTGTCGGGCAAGACCAAAGTTTAGACAACACACTTGCCACAGTTTGGCCAGGATATCGTGCACGACTCATCTGAATAAGCTCATTTTAGAGGGTTTGCCTGTGATAACTGCCCTCTCACGTTTGTATTGTGTTTGAGCATGATCCTGCAAGGACTCCGGTTTTTGAGTTGGTATTTTGTTGCAATGTGCCTATGTAAAGACTTAAATGTGCAGACTCTGCAGTCTTGTTTCATTAAAAACTTGTTAATGGAACATGGGGGCTTATTTCTACTGTTTTGTGCTAAAATATGCAATCATTTGTGCATGTATAGTCCTTCTATGCTAGTTTTGTTAAAATAGCAGAATGTACAACGAGGGAGTAATTTTAGAAGGTGACTTTGGTTGCCGTTTAAAAGTGTTTCATGTGATGAGTATTCTTGTTGTTGATACTTTTCTTTCTTTTTCTTTTCTACTTGAGACTGTGTAAATTCATTGGAGCATTGGGACTTGAAGGTGGGAGTGCTTACTGTTTGAAGAAGGGGTTTAATTGGGAGATTATGAGAAAAGAGGCTATTAGGATTCTCAAAAGATTAGGAGTAGAATTTAAAGAAAAATATAGATGTTGTACAAACATTTTTTGTTTATATTTTTTTTATAGTATATAGCACTTTCGAGATCACAAAGAACAAGTTTAGTATTAATTCTTGGTGACTCTTGCTGAGATCTAGATATTGATTTGTGTATCCCGCGGTTGTCCAATCGGTTGGCCTGGATCGGTGAGAGTATAATGCGTCCACAGTCACATTTCTTCTCTCCTGACGTGGCCCTGGCTAGGGCCGGAGGTCGCCGATAAATCCCGTCGGCAATTGAGTTAACTGGGGGGGGTGGGCGGCGGTATTGATTTTTGTGAGTGTCATTCATAATTGCTAACAGAAAATTACCTTTGCTATTGATTTTGGGGAGAAAAAAAAAAAACTCTCCTTTATTCTATGAGCCTAGTAGAGAACCGTTTCTATCTGACATGATGGAAAACCTTCGTATATCATCTCTGAATTGGTAGAAAATCTGCCTGTTCATCTCGGATCATGCAGAGTCCTCCTAGTACAAGACAATTTCTACCAAATCTCCTTATTTCACCTAGATTTCACAACAAACCTTCATGAGTACCAGGCAGTTCCGCCGCCCGCCCGCCGCCCCCCCCCCCCCCCCAAATCTGAGACAGTACCAGAGGATTTCCTACCAACCCAATAGAGTTGAGTATTTTTCTGTCAAGCTTGGCAGAACAAGGGGGTGGCCATAGCTTGGCAATGCAAATTCTTCATGCAATTTAACCCATAAATTTTCATGAAAAATAAGCTAAAAAGAAAGACATTCCAGAATTAGAGCACAGAGCAATGGTGGAAGTAGGGCAACATGAACTCATGACGATGCAAATCTGGACATTGATTGATCGAGCAAGGGAATAAGAAGTTGCCTCGGCATCTCACTATACTTGTTTGATACTTACTGGATTCAATTGAATACTTCTGCATGAATTCAACAAGTACCGAGAATAAGATGAAAATTGATTACGTTCTAGATTTCTTCAAATTCGCAATTAAAATCAATCGATCATCTAACTCGACAAACCCCATTTCAGTGTATTACAAAATTCATCCTACACTGTTTTGCTCTATAATTTAATTACAAAACATTATAGTTATATATGTGTGTGTATATATATGTGTGTGTATATATAAAATAAATATGTAAGTCAATTTAGTTATATCCAGATGTATTATATCAATGATTTTTTAGTTTTGCATTTATATCTATGTCGTATTGTATTGGACATTCGTATCTGTACCCTGCAATATGCCTGTCAATGGGTAGGGTATGGACCTACAACCGACCCGTACCAAACTTGATTAGACAGATACGGGTAACAGTTCTATACTCGCGGACTTGAATAGGACCCATACTCATTTACCACATTAATAAAAGGGTCGGCTCTGATTTTACTTAGACCATACCCGATTTAGAGTCGATATATGTATAATTAATAACTCTAACCCTAACCATCTCACTCACACTCTCCACCGTCGTCGCCGCATCCCCAATCCAACGACGCAACCATTGACCTCTCTCTCCTCGAGGCGTCGAGGAGTCCCAAAACTCCAGCGTCGAGGTTCTCCACCTCACAGCCCTGAAGAGCTTGTGCCCGCATTCGAACGCGGCCTCAAGGACAACTCGAGACCCGCATGAAGTAACTTGACAACCCTGAGAAGTTCGATGACTCCGAGGTCGAGATCCACGACGAGTCTAGAAGTTCAAGATCCTTGCCAGCGGACTCGACCTCTGCCCCGATCTTGTTGCCCTCACACATCTCGTCCATCGTTGGCCTCTGGGCACGACACCACGAATCGTGGATGGATGTTGTCTCACTACTCGTGGATTTGACCACCGAGGATGTTCTCCGAGGACAACGATGAGCTAGTGAAGGTCTTGGTCGATCTAATCGGAACAATGCGTTGGAGTTGGCGGTGCAAAAAGGGTTTGGGTGAGGAGGTGGGAGATCTTAGGGTCATAGAGGGAGCGATGGAGATGGACGGCACGAGACATGGCGTGGCGAGCTCGAAGGAGAGGATGCTAATGGGACTGTGGCAGGAGGTGGTGAGGTAATCGAGTCTGATGGGTAATCGGGTTTGAACTTGTCACTAAGCAGGATAGG